>CM042011.1:138503128-138800628 GCA_023525715.1 Cichorium intybus | reverse complement strand
AGTCATTTTTTAACAGTAAGAATAATATTATGGAGGCTAAAGCAAGGAGCTAGAGCAACAAAGGCTACATCAGACTTGGTTTTACATTCCAAATGTCCCAAGAAATCAGACTAGACTTCCTGTCCCTACATTTCATTCATTGAAATGACCTGATCTTAATTTTTTCTACCACAATCATACACCAATCAATCTTACCATTAAAGATAACTTGATTTCTATAAGACCAAATACAGGCAGCAAAGATGCAGCCTAGCCTGTTCCCTTTCTCCTTCCTGCTGTCCTCTATACTCTTGAGACTGTCTAGAATTTCATCAATCGACTCCTTGCCCAGTCAAAAAGTCATTACTTTTGGATAAAAGTTCTATCGTTACCAATATGACCAACATTTGCTGGTTTGGCCCCCTTTTGTTAGAAAAACTATCCATATATTTAAAAAAATTAATCGTAGTCACTATCTGTTTTTTATTTTAATTTTATGGTTTATTTTTATAGAAAAAGGTTAATATATCAAAATTATAATCCTTTGTACCATATAAACAAATATCTATATCAAATTGTTTTTCAACCATAAAATCCAAAACCGCACGGTTCATTAAACCAAAAATCTGAATTGAATAATAATAACTGAAATTGAATGGTTTTTCAACTCAAACATTGACAACGCTATCGTCACACGCGTCAAAAACAATTTATAACCCACTTTTTACTATGTAGATAGGGCAAGCGGGGTCGAGTCCAAGGATTTAGTGGTTAACTTTTAATGAGTTGTAAAGTAGAATTTTAACGGTGATGGTAAAAATATTGAGATTGTAACTTGAGATTAAAGAGAGAATTACTTCCGGTTTAGTTATCAACAATTAGTTGCACATGTATTATTACAATGATTCCGATATAATTACTTTAACATAATTACAGTTTACTGACAATTACTATTACATAGGTAAATACATAATATGTTGAATCGATTATTTGTCTTTGTCTAACAATTAGGTAGATTAAGCACAAACAATGGTGTAGCAATATTATGTTTTAACTAGATGATAGTACATTACAACTTCTTTACATATTAATTGGGCACAAAGTATATTAACTGATTATCCGTCTTAACTCGTGATTTAAGTGAGATAGGCACGAATGATATGTTGGTAATACTATGTCTTGAGAATATGGTAATAAGTAGAAGTAAACACAAATGATTCACTAGTTGTATTTCAAGAGATAGGAGTTTAAGAGTTACAATAGCAAAACATTTGTCGGAATCAAAGTAAAAACATGCTATACTAAAAGTTGGATAACATTACCGGAAGTAATCTGAAGAGATTAGCCTTCCATTCGTGTGATGATCGTGATGATGGTCTTGGTGTTCCTCGTCATGTAACTTGATGCGTTTACCCTTCGAGTTTCTTGAATTACAACTAGAATTACCACCGAGAGAGGTAATCTTTTGATTCTAACAAATAGAGAAGAAATATTTCAAACTATTACAACTGATATAGAGTACTTAGTAACTTGGTGTCTAAAGGATGTAGAATGGGTGTCTAAATCCGTGCATAGAGAGCTTCTATTTATACTACTGGAGCACAGTGCTCGCGTCGCGACCAAGGGTCCCGTCGCGGCGCGAGGAGGCGTCGGTCGTTGCTTTTGGTCGGCCACTGGTCTGGCTAGTGCGGTTGTTGGTAGTCTCGCGTTCATGGAGTTGGTAGTCTCGCGTCCAAGGTCTTCGCGTCGCGACCGGGGTATCCGTCGCGGCGCGATCACTGTAGGTATTTGGGTCTTCTGTTTTGATTTTCTTCACGTCGCGACATAGGTGGTGTCAAGTCGCGATTGCTGTATTTTTATGTGTATTTCGCCTTTTTACTCTTCAGTTTTGAGCATCACTTCCTCGGGTTTGTTCTTTTATAGTTCTTGGGTCTTGTTCCTGAAAATAAACCATAATTGTTAACACACAAATCCCTCTTGTTTTCCTCACACCAGCAGCTCCGGAGAACTCTGTTCAAGTTAAACATGAATCGTAATTCATGTTCAGCCACCTGTTAATATAAGCCTGTTTTGATGTTGAGCTTATCAGGATTTCCTATGGTAAAACCATAGTTCTGGCAGATTTGCATCTGCGACACAGCAGTGGGCTGTGATGTGCAGTGTATGAAAAATGAGATATTCTCTCGTTTATTTTGCAATTTTGTGAGGATGTCTGGGGACGGTAGACAAATTAATCATAATTCTTTTGAGAGAATTAATGATATCATAATAGGATTTCCCCGTGATTTGTGAGATGTTTTCTATGTGAAAACAAATGGCTGGCTTGGGTTAGTAATGACCCGACAGTAGATCTATTATCACCGCCAGACTGTTGGGAGTCTGTGGTGTGCATCAGGAGCTGCCGTTGGAATGTGAGCTTTTGCCTTTTTGTTGTGAAAACATGCATTCTTATAAAATGTGATTGTTTGGTTTTAACAGATGAGGTAGGTTAGACGGGTCTGTCTGAACCATATCTGTTATGAAGAAGCATTTTGCATGTTTTAAGGCGGTTTTTGGATTCTTTTATTTTGCACAAAAATATAGTTTTTGCGTGCCTCTGAGCATATTTATGCGATAAAATAGTCTTTAAATGATAGTGTTTTATTGTAAAAATAAAACACTATCAAAATACTACACACTTGAGGTTTGCTTGTCCTCAAGCAAAATTGAGTTTTCCGCAAAAATAATTTTTTTTTTTTTTTTTTTTTTTTTAAAACGGTCGATCATTTGATACATTGGTCGCTGAACTGACTGCCAGCATGTTAGATCGCTTTCTGTAATATAATCAACAAACAAACAAACGTCATTCTGAACAAAAATAAACACAAATAAATTCACACCACACAATCTTTCAAACCAAACAGTAATTAAAACACACAACTGTATTTAAGAGTTCACACTAAATTGGAAATAAAAAGATAAATACTCACTCATCATCCTCGTCATCATAATGGGTCCCCGATGGTCCCGCCCCGTCTCCTGTAGGATGGCTACCTGTATGTCCGTACATTTAATACACACAATTTTTATGTTTTTTAATGTTTTTATAAAATAAAACACACTAAAATCAAATTATCAAGCATAATAAAAACAACTAATTACACAAACTACACACTTATGCTTTGCATAAGTGTAAATGAGGGTTTGCAGTGAACACTCCCACAAAGTTCTCGGGTTGCCTCCCGAAAAGCGCTAAGTTTAACGTCTTCAGCCGGACGCGTACCTGGATGACAGCTCACGTTCCCGAGTTTCTACCCGGATCAAATGGCATGTCAACTTTGACCTTATCGAATCTCGTTTTTTTAACTTTGAGTCTTTTGAAGGAGTACTTAAACCTTGTTTTGAAAGGACATGTATTTCTCCTTCGATTAAAGTTCTGTAACCGAGTCTTGATACCACCGACCACTTTCATCTTTGATTTGTAGGATTGTATGGTGTAATGTTTCTTTTTCTGTATTCTTTTCTTCACATGTTTACTTCCAATGTTATCCACATGTTTTGACCTGTCACAAGAGAAAAGTATCTCCGGATCATGGGTAGTGTCAGTGAGCATATTTGCGGTATGCTCATAGAAGTAATCATCCATAGTATTGATTACAAACAAGTCTCCACCGATCAGAGGATCATTAGTACGTCCAAATAGTTGAAGTTTAAATTTTTGGTTTCCAAGTGTCACATCAATCACACTTTCTTGACAACTAATATGGGCATAAATAGTTGCCAAATTGGGACGATTAATGATGACATTTATTCTTTTGAATATGTCCAGTCTTTTGGAATCTATCACAAAAATGTTAAAAAGAAGTTGCTTTTCTGGTTCTTTGAAATTCACTAGGTCAGGGGCGGTATTAGACTCCACTGACCCCTCCTCAACTTTTGGTGTTTCTAGTTCTTGGAAAATTATTTGAGATGTTTCCAATTCAAGTTCAGATTTTTCTTGGTTAAGTGTTTCTAATTCAGTATGTTCTTCATTAATTGATACATAATCCTCCACCACAACTTCATAATCGGGTGGTGTAGGTTTATGTACATTAATGTCAAAAGATTCATCTCTACACAAGATAGTTACCTCATCCACTTGCATAGTACCTGAATGATCGTCCGATGGTTGTTCTTTTACTTGCTCCACCATTTGTTCCAATTGATTTTCAAGCATTAAGATTGCTTTGGAGTTGTTTTCCTCTTGTTTGAAGCCTTCCTTCAACAATTCCAATATTAGATCTAACTTCTTGTCAAATGACGAATCATGTGATCCTTGATTTGCTAGAAAATAGGATGACTCGTCATCTTGATTTGGGTCCGAATTGTTGCTCCCCCACCAATCATCATCGTATGGATCTTGTTGCGGTGGTGGACAAAAAAAGTCATAATAACCCACATCTATGGGGTGAAAATCATTCATTGTCCTTCCTTCATTCATGGAATAAATCCGAGTGTTGACAACACTATGTCTTGTATGCATAAACAAGTGAGTTTGCACAAAAAAAAAAAATAACTTTAAAACAACTCCTTAGAAATTAAGCGCACATAATCCCCGGCAGCGGCGCCATTTTGACAACGCTATCGTCACACGCGTCAAAAACAATTTATAACCCACTTTTTACTATGTAGATAGGGCAAGCGGGGTCGAGTCCAAGGATTTAGTGGTTAACTTTTAATGAGTTGTAAAGTAGAATTTTAACGGTGATGGTAAAAATATTGAGATTGTAACTTGAGATTAAAGAGAGAATTACTTCCGGTTTAGTTATCAACAATTAGTTGCACATGTATTATTACAATGATTCCGATATAATTACTTTAACATAATTACAGTTTACTGACAATTACTATTACATAGGTAAATACATAATATGTTGAATCGATTATTTGTCTTTGTCTAACAATTAGGTAGATTAAGCACAAACAATGGTGTAGCAATATTATGTTTTAACTAGATGATAGTACATTACAACTTCTTTACATATTAATTGGGCACAAAGTATATTAACTGATTATCCGTCTTAACTCGTGATTTAAGTGAGATAGGCACGAATGATATGTTGGTAATACTATGTCTTGAGAATATGGTAATAAGTAGAAGTAAACACAAATGATTCACTAGTTGTATTTCAAGAGATAGGAGTTTAAGAGTTACAATAGCAAAACATTTGTCGGAATCAAAGTAAAAACATGCTATACTAAAAGTTGGATAACATTACCGGAAGTAATCTGAAGAGATTAGCCTTCCATTCGTGTGATGATCGTGATGATGGTCTTGGTGTTCCTCGTCATGTAACTTGATGCGTTTACCCTTCGAGTTTCTTGAATTACAACTAGAATTACCACCGAGAGAGGTAATCTTTTGATTCTAACAAATAGAGAAGAAATATTTCAAACTATTACAACTGATATAGAGTACTTAGTAACTTGGTGTCTAAAGGATGTAGAATGGGTGTCTAAATCCGTGCATAGAGAGCTTCTATTTATACTACTGGAGCACAGTGCTCGCGTCGCGACCAAGGGTCCCGTCGCGGCGCGAGGAGGCGTCGGTCGTTGCTTTTGGTCGGCCACTGGTCTGGCTAGTGCGGTTGTTGGTAGTCTCGCGTTCATGGAGTTGGTAGTCTCGCGTCCAAGGTCTTCGCGTCGCGACCGGGGTATCCGTCGCGGCGCGATCACTGTAGGTATTTGGGTCTTCTGTTTTGATTTTCTTCACGTCGCGACATAGGTGGTGTCAAGTCGCGATTGCTGTATTTTTATGTGTATTTCGCCTTTTTACTCTTCAGTTTTGAGCATCACTTCCTCGGGTTTGTTCTTTTATAGTTCTTGGGTCTTGTTCCTGAAAATAAACCATAATTGTTAACACACAAATCCCTCTTGTTTTCCTCACACCAGCAGCTCCGGAGAACTCTGTTCAAGTTAAACATGAATCGTAATTCATGTTCAGCCACCTGTTAATATAAGCCTGTTTTGATGTTGAGCTTATCAGGATTTCCTATGGTAAAACCATAGTTCTGGCAGATTTGCATCTGCGACACAGCAGTGGGCTGTGATGTGCAGTGTATGAAAAATGAGATATTCTCTCGTTTATTTTGCAATTTTGTGAGGATGTCTGGGGACGGTAGACAAATTAATCATAATTCTTTTGAGAGAATTAATGATATCATAATAGGATTTCCCCGTGATTTGTGAGATGTTTTCTATGTGAAAACAAATGGCTGGCTTGGGTTAGTAATGACCCGACAGTAGATCTATTATCACCGCCAGACTGTTGGGAGTCTGTGGTGTGCATCAGGAGCTGCCGTTGGAATGTGAGCTTTTGCCTTTTTGTTGTGAAAACATGCATTCTTATAAAATGTGATTGTTTGGTTTTAACAGATGAGGTAGGTTAGACGGGTCTGTCTGAACCATATCTGTTATGAAGAAGCATTTTGCATGTTTTAAGGCGGTTTTTGGATTCTTTTATTTTGCACAAAAATATAGTTTTTGCGTGCCTCTGAGCATATTTATGCGATAAAATAGTCTTTAAATGATAGTGTTTTATTGTAAAAATAAAACACTATCAAACATACTGAAACTAAATCATAAAAGCCGAAATCGAGTGATTTTTTAATCCAAACAAATTCTATCTTATATTTAAAACCCATAGACTCCTATGGAGTCATAACATCCGGATCCATTTTCGGTCGTGGATCCTTTCCCGGGTTGTGTGGGTATTGCATTTCCTTTTGACGTGTTCTCTCAACCCGATGTTCTTACCCTCTCCCCACGATTCTCGAACTCCAAACGGCTTCTATCTACGGAAAACACCGAACTCGGAGCAAATCCAGCGATAATCAGAAAAAGATGTCGTCGCAAGCTTACGTCAATGACCACTTGATGTGCGATATCGTTGGAAATGGCTTCATCATCATCTTCTTCTGTATCTCTAATGGCTTCCCCAACCCTAATCCTTCAAAAACCGACCTTCCTTCACCCTCACAGACCCTCCATCCCCCATCGGAGCTGCAATCAAGCTACGGTTCGATTCGACGACTTCAGGTTTGTTTTCTCTTTCTCCTTAACCTTAATAATTTCATTTGAGTTTATCTAATTTGGTTGTGTTTGTGGTTTTGGTTCTGTCTTATATTGTTTTGATATGAATATTTGTTTGAATGACAAATATGTGTATGATTTGGGTTTTGCATCATATCGACGTCAGATGAATATTTGTTTGAAGGAAAATTTTGGGTTAGATTTGGGTTTTGGTTATGTCTCTTATCAATTTGAAGATCAGATCTGGGTTTAGGAATTAAATCTCAGGTCTACTTAGATATAACGAGAATCTGATCAACAAAAAACTTGATTAAATCTTGTGTTTTTCTTCAAATAATCTTATTTCTGATTTTGTTATTTATTTTTTACAGGTTACATGGTTGTTATTTTAGCTAATGAATTTAGGTATAAGAACATCTAAATGATTCAATATTATCTGGTTTTTCATTTTCCAATCTTGAGTAAAAGATTTAAATCTATGTTATATTTGTAGGTTACACGAACGAATGTATCTTTCTCATTCTTTTTCTGAAATACTAAATGGTTTTAAAACCATATTTTCAACTTTCAATTTCTTCCAAGATAAAAGATTTTAGGTTACTGTTACTAACCAACACTAATCTTCTTCTGATTTGGTAGGGTGGCACTAGATTATGTTGGATTTCCAAACAGGGGGTTGTAATATATGTAGTTGCTCATATATGTTTTCTAATTTTTTTTCTTATTCAACCATTTGATTTTGACACTACTGATGGTTCTTATCTTTTTTGTGATAGGGAAATGGATTGTTTGAGCTTACCAGGTATGTTGCAGTTTCCCCCGATTTGTTCTTTTTCTTCTTGGGGCAGTGGATTTTTCCTAAAGAAATTGATGAGATGTAAAAATCAGACCCGAAGTGGAATTGATTGGAAACAAATTGATGAGATTTAAATATCTATAATCTTGCTCGTGCTACTTTCCTGCTATTGACCTTTGCATTTGATTTTGCTATCTTTTCACATCTATAAACTCATAGTTGCAATTTGATGTTTTGGTTTTTTGTCTTTCATATATTTGTTTGATAGGATAGGGAAAACCAAGTAACGACCAGCTCATTCACCAGAATTTGGTAAGTTACAGAAATGGTCCTTGTGTATTTGTTTGCAGATTTACAGAAATGGTCCTTCTGTAATAGTATGACAAAATGGCAGAAATAGTCCCTGTCTTTTTATATTTCCAAAAATTACAGAAATGGTCCA
Source organism: Cichorium intybus (assembly GCA_023525715.1). Lineage (NCBI taxonomy): Eukaryota > Viridiplantae > Streptophyta > Magnoliopsida > Asterales > Asteraceae > Cichorium > Cichorium intybus. The sequence continues at coordinate 138,792,361 of CM042011.1, read as the reverse complement.
TGTGTTTTTAAATTATGGAGTAATTACAGAAATGATCCCGACTCTCCCTGTAACTGGGTGGAACTTTTTGAAGTTAATTTTTTAATAGGAAAAACAAAAGTAAGATGCTATAATAAACAAATCAACAAAAGTACATCGTCATTTCTTGCATTTAACTCTACACTGAAGTTTATATATTTATTATTATTTTTAATTTTTTATTTTGCAGTATAACTTATGTAGACACTCTAAAAAGAGTCGGGGTACGAGCCGAGCTAATACTATACGAGGGAAAAACTCATACAGACTTATTAATTCAAGTAAGTTTATTCAATATTACTCCCCCTAACTCTTACTTAAATAAATAAATATACATCAAAAGTATCATGGTAAGACACAATTAAAAAACAAGGATAAAGTCCGAATAAGTTATATATATATATATATATATATATATATATATATATATATGTATATATATATATATATATATATATATATATATATATATATATATATATATATATATATACATACATACATACATACATACATATATATATATATATATATATATATATATATATATATATATATATATGTATATATATATATATATGTATGTATGTATATATATATATATATATATATATATATATATATATATATATATATATATATATATATATATATATATATATATAACTTTAACGAATCTACTAATTTATAGCAGTAGAAATTGTTTTGTATGTGGATGACATTGCTATAATTGAGTAGATTGTATAAAGTACAATGATGTAATAAGAAGACACGAAAGTAGGATGTTATAATAAAAAGTCAATGAAAGTACTCTGTTACTGCTTGCATTTAAGCCGTATTTATTTTAGACAATTGCTATAATAAACAAATTAATGAAAGTAGAATGCTATAATAAACATACCAAACAAAGTACGCTGTTTTTTCTTGCATTTATTCAGACCCGTGCTCCAGCACTCCCGAACCCGTACGGAGCACGGGCTCAAGCTAGTTGAAACTAAATCATAGAAACCAAAATTAATTGGTTGTCCAATAAAAAAAAAAAGAAAAACTTTAGAGAAAAAACTATCATAGATATTGATATATCAAAATTTTCAATAAAAATAACTAAATAAGCCTAGAAAACTAAAAAAACGAAAACATATGATGGCCACGTTATTATTTTTTTTTTTTGAAAAATATAAATGATTAAAAAAATGGACAAAACTGACTTTTACATATCATAATTTTCATAATAGGACTTTTATCCAAAAAAAAGTTTTATGCAAAAATTGTATTTGAATTAGTAAACAGAAAATATTGAGTTTTTTATATATATTAAATAACACATAAGAAAAGTTCACGTATATTATTATTACAGTATATACAAAAAATATATCACACAAAATGAAAAATAGAACCCTTTTTTTTCACTTTTTAATAACCACCCACCCCACCACAACGCCTACTCCAAACTTGAAATATAACCAAAAACACGGTTCCTCTCCCCATCGCCGTCTCTCTCAAACACAAACTCTCGCAGGTCTCTGTAATCACCAGTCATCCCTAACAACGAGGAGCCTGGATATGCGGCGGTTCGATTTTCACCTTCTCATCGTCGCCGGAACACTACTCTGTGTATTCCGATCATCAACATCTCTCAAGGTTTGTTAATTCCTATCCTTCTATTACTCCGATTCTTCCTTTCCCCCCAAACACAACCGTCAATTTGTTCCTTTTTCTATACACACAGATCGGAGAAACTTGTTCTACCAGCAACAACAATTGCGATTCCGGTTTGCGTTGCGGAACCTGCCCGGCGAGTGGCAATACTCGTCCGCGATGCATGCGCACTCAACCTCTCAGCCCTACTTCTAAGGTATGTCGGTTTTATCAGTTTTTCTGTGAAGTTTGTTTGTGATTGGGAAAAGTAGCGTTGAACTGAAAAAATCAACCGAGAATCGACAGTCCAAAGATGCTTTTTTGTAATTTTGTGGACTTTTCTGGAACAGGTGAATGGGTTACCTTTCAACCGGTACACATGGCTGACAACTCACAATTCATTCGCGGTTTCCGGTACAAAATCACCAACCGGCGGCCCGGTTCTGGGTCCGGCGAATCAGGAAGATAATGTAACGTCTCAACTGCAAGTAAGTAAAACTAAATAGTAAATTCTTTTAATTAAAAACCATGATTTTTTTTTTTTTCAGATTTCTACAGTTTTTATGTGGCAAAATGTGTTTTTGTGCAATTGTTTTGATTATAATTTGTACTTATATAATCAAGCTTTCTGTTCACACTTCTAAAAAACAATTAGAGGGCCCAAATATACTTTAATTGCCAACAAGTAACATGATAAAGTTAATAAATAAAAAATATGAACTCCAAAATATTGATTTCAACCACATAAATTATAAGTTATAAATAACTTAAAGTTATATTTATGTCCTTTTTTATTTATTAAACAGAGAATGTGATCGGAAATCATTTGAAAAGTAAAATACAAGTTTTTATGATAACTTTTTGACATGCTATGACAAAACTATATAAAGGGCATGTTGTTGTTGAATCCGCTATTGAATTTTCCACGGTGTTTTTGTTCTCTTTTTAATTGATTAGGTATGGGGAATTGATTAATTCAATACTTTATTTAATATTAACTTATCATATAAGCATCTAATCTCTGTTTGTTCGACTTGTCGGCTTGTTTAATCATTAATTTTAGTAAATCAATGTTTTTAATACCTAAAGAAGCAAATTTGACACCGGTGGCTAAAAATACATGCTCTTATACTAACCCAATAATATATTTTATTTAAAAGTTAGTAAAAATAAGATGTAATCAAAATTTTAAAAAAATGTTTTATAAAGGTCTTTTAATTATGAAAAAATCAAATGAAATAAGCCAACCATGCAACTAGGTTTGTTTATATTTATACCATAAGCAACTTTGTTCTTTTTTAAATGGTTTACATTTAATACAAATTTAATGTATGTCCGCTCTTTTAATGCAACATTATTTTATATTACTTCAATGTCTACATATATTTTACGGGTTTTATCTTTTATTTCTTATATAAAATAAGTCTATTATTATAAAAATATGAAATAAAATTAAACGAAATTTCTTTAATGTAGAATGGCGTTCGAGGTTTAATGTTGGATATGTACGATTTCATGAACGATATCTGGTTATGTCACTCATTTGGCGGTCAATGCTACAACATTACAGCATACGTAAGTTCAAATTTCAAACAAAAATCGATTTTTTTTTTTTTGGTTTTGTAACGATCGAAGTTTTTTAATTTTTGGTATTCAATTTACAGCAACCGGCGATCAATGTGCTACGAGAAATCGAGAAGTTTTTGAAAGCAAATCCATCAGAAATCATCACAATCTTCATTGAAGACTATGTTTCATCCTCAAATGGATTAACGAAGGTTTTTAACGCTGCCGGTCTCAGTAAATACATGTTTCCGGTTAATCGGATGCCTAAAAACGGCGGAGATTGGCCGACGATCACAGACATGGTGAAGCAAAATCAACGATTAATCGTCTTCACATCCAAATCGGCAAAAGAGGCATCCGAGGGAATAGCTTACGAGTGGAGATACATCGTCGAAAATCAATGTAAGTTTTGACCTAAATCTATAAAAACTCGTTGTTCTTCTATCTTAACACTCGATTTCGAAACCCTAGACGGAGCCGAAGGGCAGATCGCCGGTTCTTGCCCTAGTCGGTCTGAATCTTCTCCGATGAACACAACATCGCGATCTCTGGTTCTTCAAAACTACTTCTCGACAAATCCTAATTTCACTGGAGCGTGTATCGATAACTCTAATTCGTTAATCTCGATGATGAACACCTGCCATTTAGCCGCCGGCAACCGCTGGCCAAACTATATCGCCGTTGATTTTTATCAGGTATAGATTACACTTTGACTTTAGTAGTCAAACTTGAACATGAAAATTAATCGGAGGTTTTTGGTATAGAGGAGCGATGGTGGAGGAGCACCTGAAGCTGTGGATCAAGCCAATGGTCATTCGACATGTGGATGTCTTAACATTGCTTATTGCGGGGTACGTTTAATGGGCTTTTTGTCTTATTTCTCGTATTTTTCACATAAATTTTTACGGTTATTTTAGCCGACAAGGGTATTTTTGTCATTTGCAAATATTAGAGATCAATCACAAGACTATGTCTCATCTTTTATTTTCTAGATGATAGAAAAATATAATTTATGTACCTGATATCAATACCTGTATCTGTATCTGTATCTGCATAATATGTAAAGGCATATATTAATATCTTTTGTGCAGGTAAATGGGACATGTGATACACCGATACTTTCGCCACCACCGCCCGCACAGCCGTCTCCCGGAGGTTCTGGTGGTTCGAGCAATAACGGTTTCTCAGTTCAGAAAATGGTTAACCTACGGTGGTTTATCGGTATACTTTTGTCCATGTGGATATTGATATTGTTTTAAGTTGTATGTATTTCAATGTTTTTGCTCTCTAGTTTACTTGTTAAATTCTTTTTGTATCTTGCGGCTAAAATACGTGCACACACTTGTATATGTCATCCACTCGTTGCTTATGTTGTATCGAGGCTTTTTTGTGTTTTAGCAGAGAATAATAATTTGTTTATGACGGGTTAAATATGTTGGTTTGTACACACTAGTATTGTCTTTTCTCTAGATCGAGATCGCTTGTATACAAATATCGAAGCGAGAGTATTGGGCATAATTTGGTATTTTACATAAAATTAAAATTGAACAATACTATAGCAACGAGTGCACGTATGAATGTAGTTCCATGGGAATGATAAAGAAGAGTTGTTAATCATTAAAATTACCAGAGAATTGGTAACTTGGTAACTTGGTAACCGTAACAAAATGATCATGTTTTTTTACTTTTATCACAACACGACTATCGAACTCACGTAAAATGCCTCATGAATTAGCTAATTAGCTTTCAAGGACTGAAAGTGGTTCCATATCTTATTCGTGATATCCATTAGTTTTGTGAAATGCTTTTATGTTAGATCGTTGGAATGTCGGTGTCGTGAAATTTTCATGAAATTCATTTTTTTTTTTTTTTTGAATTTGTCATTATAAATTGAAATCATCTGTAACACCCCATTTTTTACGGTTTTTGATCATGCTTTTGAAATGTGTTTATAAATCATAGTGTAAAGATGAAGTAAGTCCTTATTTAGGTGTTCGAAATATCGAACATCAACTTATTAAGGGATTTACAAACCATCAAAAGTCATACGAAAAATATTCACAATGACATTACATATGTACATATAAAAAAAACCTACAACATGCATTCTCATAATTGAAGTCCTAAAAGTAAGGTCTTTTAAGTGTCCTTAAAGCCCATGCAAGTGGTCCAAATCGCTATCAATTCTTTTAGGTACCTAGAGTACATGTCATATAGGAAAAAAAATATATATGTTAAACATAAAGTCTCATGAGATACATACATTTGTACGATAACAACAAAGCAAGACTTCCTTTTTTAAAGTGTTTTCTCAAAATTTAGACCAATGATAATAAGACCGACATAAGGCTTTGTTTTTAAACCATTCTTTCTAAATTTACTTGATTAATATAATATCATGCTACAACGCATGTTATGTAATGCACGAACCAAGCACTCACTATAGTGGGGAAATTATACCCCCTTTATAGGACATCCTAATTCATACAGGTTAGGGAGTTCATACCCCTTTTATCAAACAATCAGGTTACTTGACATAGTTGATCCATCAAAAGATAATTAGATTATGAAGAGTCTATACCCTTTCTTCCTAAAAGGGCGTACTCTTGAGGATCCTTGAGTACTACCTCGTGATGGGATGCACCGTTCTGATATTACTCATTATAGTGCCTAGAATATTCAAGCAAAATGCAAATGGCATTCAATATGTATGCATGATCATACAACAAGCACTCTTTCCATATGCAACCACACCATACATTCAATATGATATGTGATGAACCATGTTAATTCTATCATGTCGGAACAAGTTTTGAACATATCATTTCATAAGAAACTACCAAATACATGTATACAAATGCATAATAAAATCGATTGTAATGACATCATAGCATTTCATGATAAACTTCCAATCATATGTATAAAAATACATATTTGTAAGTAACATATGGCATTCCATGTGAAACTTTGACTCATATGTATAATTTGATACTTAATAAAATCAATTGTAACCAAAGCATTTCATGGGAAACCTCCAATCATATGTGTAGAAAAATACATAGTAAAATCATTTTAATGAAATCATAACATTCATGAGAAACTTATTAATCATATGTGTAATAAAACATAGCAAAATTATTTATAACGAAAACATATGTTTGTGGCATGTACCCTACATTGGGAAATTCTTATGTACTTATCTTGGTAGTTAGTTCAACTAACTATTATTCTTGGTATTGATCTTTATCCCAAGCTCATTTTCGAATCTAGCCAATGTGGTAATTATGCTTGTTTAGTAATCATCAACTTGTCCTAATACTATAATATTACGCTAGTAATTCAATGCTTTCCAATTAGTGTCCCTTTTCCTTATAACACTAGATTTCAATGTCATACTTCCTCATTCTTGATATCAATGTGATCTACACATATAATATGGCTTATTGGAATCTATAACGCCTTGTTCTCGAGATTTTTAAGGAGAGAAAGGGAAGGAAAGGGGAAGAAAGTTGTGTTCTCTAGTTTTTGTTAAGGAAGGAAAGGGAAGGAAGGAATAGTAAGGCGTGTTCTCCAGTTTTTTTTAAGAAGGGAAAGGGAAGGGAAGGGAGGGGAAAATTAAGCATTTTTCTCTTAAAATCAATCACCCCAAAAGTGGGATGATTGGGAGGGGAGGAAAAGAAGGGGAAAGAAAAGAGAAGAAAGGAAAGATCCATTTCTTTCCTCTCCTTTCCTTCCCTTCCCTTTCTTTCCTTTCTCTCCCTTTCTCTTCAAATTTTAACTCGAGAACGGGGCGTAAGTAATCACTCAATTTGATTCATGACTCACGTTTAACTTTCCATAGCCAAACACGGATTTACAAATCACGAGTTTAATCTAATAATTTATGTTGAATTCTTATATCTTTGAACTGTACTACTTGAATATGCTTATTTATCATGATATTTGTCATATAATTTGATGCCAAACCATTTAGAATTCCAATTTAGAGTTCTTGACCCAATTCATCAAGTTAGCAAACTATTGGAAATATGTCAACTGACACAACACACAAAGCACAATCAAAGTTCTAAATGGCAAGAACACTTAAATGACGGACTAGTTGTTTAATTCATCACTTGTGTGGTGGCTTAATTAGAAACCAATATAAGTTGAGGGACTTAACTTTCTATATATATATATATATATATATATATATATATATATATATATATATATATATATATATATATATATATATATATATATATATATATATATATATACTAGCTGCGTACCCGCGCAATGCGGCGGCGGAGAATAGTTTCTTTTTGGCGATTAATTACTATCGGTGGCGAACATTAGTTTCATTTCGACGAATAATTTTCAGTATGCAATGTACATTTTTGTTTCTAGCGGCGAAACGTATCTGTTATGTTGTAAACCGGAACCGTCTCGAAAACAATTAAGCAATTCGGTTTCGATTCTATGAATTTTATTTTTCTGGTTTCGGTTTGGTTTTTTCGATCCTATTCAAGAATTGATCTTTTCATAAATGAGTAAAATAACATTTGGAACCACAGTGAATTAACCCTTAGAATTTTATGCAATCGGATTAATTGATCTTTTTTAGCATTTTTTTCCCTTGATTTAGCATGGTGTTTTGACATATTAGGTCTCTATAAAAACCCCACGTGATTTCGGTTGAGTTAAGTCCATAGAAATCATCAATAGTATAAGGAAATAGATGGTATACACATAACACATGTTGTATCATGAGTTTAATAAGCAAGCTTATATATATAACAACAATATATTCACTTGGTTTGGGGGGAGGGGGAGCTGATTGGTTTGCGGGGAGGGAGAGCAAGGTCCGGTGATAATTTTATTTTACACGGTTAGTTTCCTTTGTATATGCGTTATTCGGTGCCTACCCGCGCAATGCGGCGGATATTTTCATTTTGGCGATTAGTTATCCTTCAGGCTTTGTCAGGTAGATTTTCTTCAACGGTCTTTTTCATAACATATGACTTCACTTTGCGAGTCTTTTACCTGAAAGTTACTATAGCTATCACATTTCATAATTTTAGTTTAAAAGGTTTTTTATGATATGTTACAGCCCATTAGTATGTTAGTTTAGTTTTAGTTTTATTTTAATATAAAATTTATTACTTGTTATAGTGTTTGTATTTCATTTTAATTTTTGTAATTGAAACAACCAAATATTCATCAAAATAATTATAGAAGTCAAACGTTTTCAAATACATTTTAAAACTTAAAATTGAGTTCATGTTTTTCTATCATGAATAAGATTATTAATATCCTTTGAATGGTAATTAGATGTCGGGAGCTATACATTTTCATGAGTAAATTACAAATTTGGTCGTGTGGTATTTAATCAACGGTTTGATCACTTTCCGACATTGGCATTTCATAATCTATTTTTCTGCTTTTGTTAGATAGTGTTAAATACCATTGATTTTTTAGCGACCAACTTGGAAAGAACCAACTTTAGCAAACGTAGTCTAAAACAATTGCATAACTGATTTTTATATGCAGATTTTTTTACGTTTAAACTACAAAGACCATACAGATTTTGACCATACAGATTTTGACCACCACCTTAAATTTTGTTTTTTGTATAACTGGTCTGTATATGCAGAGACAGATTTTAGCAACCAACTCTAAAAACTATAGCAGAACTGGTTGTTATTGCATCCAGATTTTAGCAACCATCTTATATGCAGATTTCAGAAACCAAGTTACAAAAACTAACTTAAAACCATTACCTTACAGAAACGGATTAAAAAGAAAGCTATTTTGAATTGGAAAAACCATATAGCTTAAAAATCAAAAACTCCAAAACTAATCGCAAAAAAGAAAGGTATTTTGAACTCACCAACAGGATCCAGTAACACTTTTTCCACATGTAAACGTAGAAATGTTCACAATTAAAACAAATAAATATGTAATTCCCACACACATATATACACACATACATACAACCAGAAAGGCTCATGGGCACATAGATACAATTCCTTTTTATCGTGCAGTGGCAAAATGGTCTATAATTTGACCCAAAAATAAACAACACAGCAGCAGCAACGATGAGAACACAGTTGCAACAGGGGCAATACGGTCCATAATCCTGTATCTTTTAAAAATGTGTTAATAGGTTAATTATGATAGTTAAAATGCTATTATTGACAAGTTTGGTTTGTTAAGCGGGGAACCCCTACCGGCTACCACCCAATATCCATGAGACTGATTTGTACTCCCAAGCCTTCCACTTGTACATCTGAACAAGCGACACTTTATCACCATTGAATATGTATCATATTTTGTGTCCTGCCTACATCTCAAGCAAAAGAGACACATGCTAACATCTTCACTTGTCCTCAAATACACTCAGTAAATTAACATAGATACTACCTTACCTTTTCTTGTTCACTTCAACCTTTTAGCATCAGATGTTGTGTATGGTGTCTGTAAGAAGAAAGGCTATTGGCCATTCCGCAAAAGAGAAAATGCAGATTGGAAACAGTAAGAATTCCATAAATAAAGATGGATAGTTGTTGCCAAAACTATTGAGAGATTATGCCCAAAAAATTATTAGACTCCAAGATTCCTCTGTTTTGTCATAGTATGGCCGATAATTTCATCTGTTTACCCCAAGATTCCTCTGTTTCATGTGACTATGGTTACAATAAATTAAATGTATCATTTCCTAAGATAAACCCACTTCAACACAGACATAAACACGCAAACATACAGTTGCACATGCAGACACGAACATATATGGATATGAGATAAGGAGCTGCGTCAAGATAAAGGAGACATGTATTGTGGATCTATAACAATGAATACAGATCAAATCAACTACAAAACCACGTCTTTCCACACCACTGATGCTTCCTGGATTCTGTAAATTAGCTAAAAATCAACATTCACCATGAATTTGATCAAAATATGCATTGCTTTACTTAATCATTGTTTAGTCTGGATTCTATAAAATCGATTAAACAAAAAAGGTCAGGTTGATTCTCACACTGCATAGAATTACCATCATATACAAACCTTACAAAGGACCCACCAAAGACGGTTCCTGCAAAATAATAATAAATTAACAACAATTTTTGGAGTTTCAACACATATAAAGCAACTATAGGATGCAAACTCACACCAGATTCAAACTTCACCCCAGATGTAAGTCTCACATTTCTTTTTTGGATAGGAAAAAATAATATAGAAAAATAATTTATACCTGAAAAATCACTTGAGCCTTCTTTTTGTTTGTCGATAGGAAAAAAAAGAAAACTATAATTCGTTCCTGTAGAAAGAAACACAACATATCTTCAAGGCTGCATCATTCGTCATACAACATAATAGTTAACATTAACCCAAAAGCTGAGCATGCAATGGTTACAAACTGTTATGTTATCAAAAAATTAATTTATACCCTGATTACACACAAACACAATTAGATATGTACATACCTACGGCGATGGTAGCAATCATTTGAACCCCTGTTTGGTTACTCAGGACCAAAATTGAAAAAAAAAAGAAGACAAATTATGTTTCCTTCAGATTCCAAGCTGCCAAGAACACCAAATAGGGGTAAATTTGGTCCAGATTTCGGGAAACTCTATATAAGGGGCAGATTCGTCCATTTTCCCCCAACACCTGAAATGAATAAACCTTGAAACCAAACCATACTGAAACAACAGCTTAAAGACTCTATACAAGGGGCAAATTCATCCACACCACCCCAAAACTGACCTTCAGGAACTGAAGATCAATATGCGGACCAAAAAACAACCATATAGTCATCATTGCTGATCTTCCTAAAAAGGTCTAGATCTTCCTTTCCTTTAAAATCTTTGGCCATGTCTAATGCAATTGGGATCTAAAATTAATAATAATAAAAAAGTGGATTATTGAATATACAATGGATTATTGAAACTTTTCAAAAAATTATAATGATTAGAATATACAAAGTAAAATTATAATGATTAGAATATACAATGGATTATTGAAACTTTTTCAAAAAATATTCAAAGTTTTCAAAATTTGAAAATTTGAAAGTTTTCAAAATTTGAAAAGTTTTCAAATTTATAAAATTTGAAAATTTTCAAAATTGAACATTTGAAAGTTAACTTTCAAATTTTGAAAATTTGAAAGTTTTCAAATTTTGAAAATTTGAAAGTTTTCAAATTTTGAAAATTTGTAAGTTTTCAAAATATTCGAAATTTTCAAAATTTGCAAATTTCAAAAATTTTAAAGTTTTCAAAATTTAAAAATCCGGAAAATCTGGAAATTAAGGTTTGAAAATCCAGAAATTTGAAAGTTTCAAAATTTTAAATGTTTCAAAATTTAAAAAATTAGTTTCCTTTCGTTTTTTAAAATTTGAAAATTTGAAAGTTTTCAAAATATTCAAATTTTCAAAATTTGAAAATATCAAAAATTTTAAAGTTTTCAAAATTTGAAAATCCGGAAATTGAGGTTTGAAAATCCGAAAAATCCGGAAATTAAGGTTTGAAAATCCGGAAATTTGAAAGTTTCAAAAATTTTAAAGGCATCCTACTTGCATTTCTTTCTATTACAGCATTGTACTTTCAATTTTTTCATTCTTATCAAGACATCACACTTTGAAAAATCTACCATCATACCATTGTAATACCCAATTACAGCAGTGAACAATGTTTTGTATTTAAATGATATTTTGCTATTATTGGATACTTTCTTTCAAACTTCAAAGTACAATGTTACACAAGATCGCCTCCAATAAGAAGAAGGTCCCCGCTGGGCAATTTGGTCAAACAACTATAATTAAACAATAAGCATTGATTTAAGGAGAAAAAAAGGGATATTATAAAAATTCGAAACAAACTTGTAATTTTTGGTTGAGTTAGAGCAACACGGGCCTCCATGAAATCTTGAGAAATAAGAAGTAGATAATCTGGATTTTTCACATTATCAATTGTAGCCCGTAGGATAGTTTTCTGAAGGCTCCCTTTTTGCCTGCAAGATCAATTCATACATGACCAATTTGAATTCTAAAAGTCGATAATAACATAATATACATAAAAAACTAATTACTGCACTATACATTTCTTTAAGTTTAGGAAGTTGCCTTAGACTTATGACTTATAGGGAAACCAAACATTGCAACAAAACGGAACAAACAAATGAAATATGAACACAATACGATCATTAATTACTAACATGCCATTGTCAATACCTGTTTAAAATATTTGCCACTGTCTTAACCTCAGATCAATGGTTTTCTGACCACGTCCCAAGATAATTTGGTGATTTATAAACTGATGTAGGCAGTGGATATGGATGACTTGCAGCAACGAGAATACAATGCCTTTGATGATTTTGGCTTCCATGTACCGAAGTAAACATCTGTTCATCATAAATATCATGACTCAAAAGTCAAAAGTCAAAAGGCAAATTAACCACAGTGCATACATACCTGATTAGTTTTATGTGAACATGAAGATGTGTCGATTTTTCAAACCCTACAGAGAAAAAGAGACCAAATGAAGATGAGCAAAAGAAATGAAATAAATATATTTTTGGTATTATATCATTTACTTCATATCTGTAAAAAATCAAGATATGGGAAATGGTTACAGCTTACCATCTATTCATCCGCCTAATCTACAACGGTTTATTCAACCAAAAACTTCATATCTGCAAAAATCAAATGGAGAGCTACGGTACAGATCCCCGAGAAGCAGAATCAGTGGCGATGAAGCAGTTTTGGGTTTCATTAAAGGGTGCTTCGAACCATGATAGAATTTGCTCTATCAGATCCCCGAGAAGCAGAATCAGTGGCTACGGTACCCAAATACAAAGAAGTTTAGGACTGCAAACCTGCAATAAACCCTAAGAATAATCAGAAACCATGATAGAATTTGCTCTATCAATTCAAAATCACAAAATGCAAATTAGATATACCGAATGTAAGAAAGAAATTACAGATTTGTTCATCATTTATTCAGAAATCTAAGATAATGGTTTAATCGGCTGCAATAAAATGGAAACCAATTCAAAAATTACCATTTTCTGGTTGGTTCGATCCGATACAGATAGATGGCGAGCGAGAGGGTTGGTTATCGTTTTTGAAAAAGGGAAGCGATGGCGAGTGGTGGTGCCTGGATCGAGTAGATCATGCAAAATATTGAAAACCGAATCAATACTTACCATCCGCTAGTGGCTTCGAGTAGATTCAGATCGGTGTCGACATTTTGTTTTTCGGATTTTGGCGGTCCAGATCGGTGGCGAGCTGTTGTTCTTCAGATGTTGTTGGCCGGATCGATGGCGACGGAGACGCTTGGTTCTCGATTTGGAAGACGGGAAGCGATGGCGAGTGGTGGTGCTTGGATCGGAATGTGGCGGATCCGTTGGTGCCTGCCGGATCGGAAGGTGGAGGCTGAGAGGATGTCGGCTGAATTTTTTGGGAGCATTAGGGTTTCACGAGAGGATGCCGGTTGTTTTGTGTTGAAAGTAAATGAGGGTTTCTTTTTTAGTTTTAGGCAAGCTCTAACACGCGTGTAATTGTGTTACTGTTTAATTTAGTGCATAATAACATTGTAACATAGGCATGATAATTTGTGGGTTGTGTATTAAAACTTGTACAGTCTTAAAAATTAAGACAAACATGCATTAGGGGGTTGTAATTTATATATGGTTTATAGTATATATATATATATATATATATATATATATATATATATATATATATATATATATATATATATATATATATATATATATATATATATATATATATATATGAGAACATTATATTTTGTGAGACCGGGAGATGCATTAAAAAAATTGCCGTTCCAAAAAAAAATTAAAAACTAAAAAAAATTAAAAAATACAAAATAAATGAAAAAAATATATTTATTTATTATTTTCGTCATTTTTTATTCAAAAAAACAAATTTTAGCGTTTTTTTCATATTCTAGTAGAATGTTACATTATTCCGTGTAATATTCTATTAGAATATTCAACATTCCACAGAATTTTTTTTATTTTTTTCAGGTTTTTTTTATTTTTTTTATTTTTTAGATAGAATAAATAGCGAAAATTAGTAGAATTTTTTTTGAAAATTCTCATTATATTAGCATATTCTATTTTTTTATCTTCAAAATGAGTGGTTAGGATTGAGTCTCCCCGTCTCACAAAATTTGGATGGTCTTATTTGAACTTCTGCATATATATATATATATATATATATATATATATATATATATATATATATATATATATATATATATATATATATATATATATATATATATATATATATATATATTAGCAAGTTTTTAAAAACAAAAATTTGAAAAAAAGTTTTTTTAAGTGTTCATTTTTATATTTTTAAGTAAAAAATCAAAATAGCAAAAAAATATACATGATACAAAAATATTAAAACCAAAATATGTTTATGATTTAAAAATTATGATCTAAGATTCAAAATTCGTTATGATCCAAGATCCAAAACTCGTTATGATCCAAAACGAGTTAAAAAAAACATAAAACGGCAAAATTATTCAAAACTTATGATCCAAGATTCAAAATTAGTTATGATTCAAGATCCAAAACGAGTTAAAAAACATGCAACGACAAAAGTAAAAAAAATAAAAATAAAGAAAAACAAAAAACTGTAAAAATAACGAAAAAAGAAAAAAAAACTAAAAAAAACCTGAAAAAAACTAAAATAATAACAAAAAAACTGAAAAAATAAAAAAACTGAAAAAACTGAAAAAAAGCTAAAAATAATATTAAAAAAATAATAATAACGAAAATAAATAAAAAATCCAGTTAAATTATGTTGTACGGATGTGAGTAGCATATGATCGTATCCTCAAGTCCGTATTTCGTTCCGTGGACGTGCGTCACACGTGATTGTGTCACGTCGATGGAAGACGTTTGACGTTATTGCCCTTACGTGAGTGATTGGACAAGAAGAGTCCTCACGGTTCCTTCCGGATTTTGGGTTCCTACCGGATCCTAACCCACTTCTTCTACAGACTTCTTAAAACTAACTCAATTTAGAACCCCAATTTTCAATTGGTTTCTGTTTTACGGGAACCAATCCTCTAGGCTTTTTAGAGCTTACCATGGCAAATCACTGTTCAACAACTCAGAAGAACTCGGTTGACTCAGAAGGTTTCCCATGAGTGTTTCTGACGGAGATCTCAAAAGACATCAAGAGTTCGACCAATACTATACTCTCTGATTTCTAGTTTCAATCTCGTTAACAACTTCAAACGCCGAGGCTTTTATCGGAAGTGAACTCGATATGTCCCATTGTTCCGAGGGGAGTGGCGAGCTTATGCCAATGGTAGTGGAAAGACAGTATGTTGCAATCCAAACGCACCCACTTTCAATCATCTCGAGACTTTGAGCAATTTCGAGTATCTAATCCTGTATCAACATAATCGTGAACCACAAGAACCCTTGATTCAATGAATGTGATTTGAAGGAAAACATTTTGTATTTCTTCATGGGTTGCATCGAGTTTTAATGTATGATTCCCGTGATCTTCATGTCCCCTCTTCTATTTTTTTTCAGTTAAAGAGGAAGTATTATGTAACGCCCTAAATTCCGTAATAAATTTTTGGTTTTAAGAACGGGTCAAATACATGAAACGGGTTATAAAATAAAAATCATTCAAATTAAAACTTAATATTTAAAACTTGTGAAATCGTATAACAAAAACATTTGCAACAATATCCAGCGGAAAACTTGATTATCAAAATCTCAGATGCGGTATAGTCGCACCGTGCTCCAAGTTCAAGGCAGCAGATACCTAAAAAACAGTTAGGGTGAAAGAGTAAGCATAAAGCTTAGTGAGTTCCCAAAATATCACACGATTCATTACATAACACATAATCACAAAAGGTCTTCGAGCTTGCCCCGAACAACCTGGCTCTCGGTCCTGCCCCGATCCGCCTCGACTAAGAACTCACGAGCATGTCCCGTTCCGTCCGTCACCGAATCAACTCATTCTTTGATCTTCGGGTGCCCAGGTACTACCGGTCATGCATCGCCCTTTGTCATGCAGCAACCCTCGGATCGATCAACTCATTTTTCAGTCATTGGAACGAATCCAACAACTGTCAAATATAAGCACAACAGCCTAAACACATAGTCTATCCCATTGGGTTTCCATCATCAGCTCAACAGCCAAATAACGTAAGGCACGCCTAGCTACAATACATTGCTACACACAGTAATTAAGTTACCTACGCATGTAACTTCACTCATAGTATATTGAGAAGACTCACCTGATTCGCAAAGCCAAGTAGCACTCCACGCACGCGTCTTCAGATCTGACAACGCGAACTTCCTAACAAGGATAAGCTCCACTTCGAACTTCCGAAATCCCAAACAGGATAATCCTCTAAGACTGGTATCACAAGCTCTCAAGTTTGACTAAAAGTCAAAATGGTCAAAAGTCAACGGTCAAAGGCCAAAGTCAAAGTCAACGATCAACAGGCAGTTATCGCTGCTAACTTCCCTAGTTAACGTCGTTAACTATGAACAGTCTCAAAAGTCCATTAATGTAACACCACGTTATTTTCGGTAAGTAATTTTATTTTAATCGTAATGTGATTTCGATATAAAATAATGTTAGAGGTGTTTGGATGGTTAGAGTACCTTGAAGATAGAGTTTTCGTGCGAAAAACGCTAAAAACAGGTAACCTGGGTCGTGTTGGCCAACCATGATCGAGTTTTCAGTCGGAAAAATTAGTCGTAATGTCAACCCAGGTCGGGTTTTAAAACCCGGGTCATGTTGCATAGGAACCCGGGTCGAGTTACGTGCAAATCAGCATTCTTAAAAAGGCGATTTTCAGCCGTTTTGGGCATTTTTCTCGAACGAAAAGTGCTGAAAACCCTAGAAAATAATTCGCAAACACTTTAGAACCAAATCGGAAGGCTAGAACTTGATGGATTGAAGTAATCTTCGGTATTTCAATTATTGAAGGTAAGTTTTTATGTTTTAGCTCTTTTGAACGGTTGATTTGGGTTATTTGGGTGGGGTTCGAGTGGTTATGAAGAACCACCTGTGATTAATTGAAATTGAATGTATAGGACATGTTTGGATGTTCTAAAACACTCTTAATCTCGAGTATTAACTGAAGAGAGCAAGCTTTAAGCTTTGATGGTGGAAAAATAGGATATTCACCTCTATTTGGTGTGGATATGGTTGTGTAGGTGCGGGAAATTGTTGAGGAAGTGTTTGTAATCATTGTTGGTGTTGGTTAAGACTACATAGAGATGCAAACCAGGTGAGTAATCTCACTTATATCTGATGTGATATGTATTAATTGAACTGTTGTAGATTGAGTCAGTTTTAGGGGACGAATGTGACAATTTTAAACTTGAAATAGACAATACCAGATAAGCTGTGAGTCTATGAAGTGAAACGACAATACCAGATAAGCCGTGAGTCTATGTCATGAAAAGACAATACCGGAGCCGTGAGTCAATGAAACGACAAAACCGGATAAGCCGTGAGTCTGAAAAAGACAATAACGGAGCCGTGAGTCAATGAAATAAAAAGACAATACCGTATAAGCCGTGAGTCTGAGAAAGAAAATAACAGAGCCTTGAGTCAATGAAAAAAAAGGACAATATCGGGAAAGCCCTTGAGTCCGCGACCGGACAAGATTGGGGTAAGCCCATGAGCCTTTTGTGATTATACATACAGGATTACACGACCACTGTGGCTAGGATTTTACGGCCTCTATGGCTATGGAATTGAATTTGATATCCAAATATATGTGGCTTTTTGTGGTTAACAGATTTGATTTGATTTGATGTTCAAATCACAGATTTTATTTGATTAAATGTCCAAATAGCAGATTTGATTTGATAATCATATAGTATTACCGTTCAGCCTGTAATGCTAGGAGATTGGATGTGATATCCTAATATATATATATATATATATATATATATATATATATATATATATATATATATATATATATATATATATATATATATATATATATATATATATATATATATATATATATATATATATATACGATCAGCCTGTGAGGCTAAGAGTTTGAATCCGATATCCAAATGTATACGGTCAGCCGATGGGGCTAGGAGATGGGACTTTATATTGAAAAGATTGAGTAGAAGTGGACTTAACTTGTATAGAGAAGTGTACTTGATAATATTTCTTATACATGTTATTTGCATATTAGATTACTCATTGGGCTTTATAACTCACGTTGTTTATTAAATGTCCCTGCAGGTTAGCATGACCCTGATAAGGGTAAAGATAAAGTCTGTGACTAAAGAAGTGGGACTTGTAGATGTTGTCAGTAGCAGCCCAGCTTAGAAGGAGGTTATAATATTTATATACTCCTTGATATGCTTGTACCCGTTTGTAATAACTAATACCCCTTTTTATATGGTTTTGTGTTTTCAAACCTATGTTTAAAATGAAAAAAAATTTGGGGTGTTTTTGTGTTATAAGCCGGGTGTTACAGGTTGGGTATCAGAGTCGTGGTTTAAGTGAACTAGGTGTCTGTAGAATAGATCCCTGGACTTAAACCTTGAGAGATAGTAGATATGTTGTACAGTTAGGTGTATATAAGTATGCTATTATACATAACCAAACTATTTGTTGAATTTTGAAGTACGAGAAGTAATCTTATACGAGGTAATTCAGGGTGTGGAGCCTTAATGGTGGACCAGCCTGTTCTCAATGCTCTATTGGAAGTGGAGCAAGGGGACCAGTGGAGGAAAAATCCACAGAATATATGAGCTATAGTTGCTCATGTGGTCAGAAAATTGTTATCTATATTGATTAATACCCTGGGTGAAGAGGCTGCAAAACGAGTTTATGATGAGCAGCCCAAAGATTAGACTCAGGAAGATGAAAGAAACGTAGTTGAAATCAAAAGAAAGGTGGAAGAATAATCATGGATGTCTCAGAAGAAGTTACCACGAACTGGGTCCAACCTTAGGGGAAAGGGCCAAAAAGAAGAAGAAAATTTGTGTGAGAAGTGCAGGAAAAAGCACTCAGAAAATTATCGAGTTGAGACTCTATTATCGGATTATTGGAAATGCAGAAAACAGGAGCATATTGCTCTAGACTGTTGTGCGGGACGAAGGTGTTTTCAGGGTGGGGCCACGGATCACTTTCATTTGATATGTCCACAGATTGAATGTGGAATATTTGGTGGTAAATCCAGAGAGGAGCGGGGAGTAAAAAGAAAAAGAAGAAGTAAATGATCGTGTAGGACCAGTGATACCACGAGAATTCCAAATGTCTATGGAAGAAGCTCGTGAGAAGAATGATGTGATTTCATGTATATTTACTTTGAAAGTAATCCCTGTATATTTCATATTTGATCCAGGAGCTACGCATTGCTTTAGATCGGTGTCGTTGACGCCTTGTTTGAAAATTCCCCTAACTCTTATGGATGAAAGCTTGGAAGTAGCAATAGCAGATAGAAGATATGTTTAGAGTTTCCGAACACCTGGAAGGTTGTCAGCCTAGGATTTACGGGACCGTTTTCCCTATAAATCTGAAGCCGATGACTACCAATGAATTTGAGGTAATTGTGCGTATGAATTGGTTAGCAATGAATTATGCTAACATGAATTGTAGAAACATGAACATTATCGTTCTAATATTAGAAGTGGAATGGATGAAAATCCAGGGTAAACGACCGTGGTTGAGAATACCGGTTATTTTCCTTTGCTTAAACTTGGAGTAGTGTTAGCAAAGGAGGGATGTCTTATTTGGCATATGTAGTATTGGCCAAATCGAATAAAGTGGAGATAGAAGTGAAAAAAAAATTAAACGAATTCCCGGATGTTTTTCCCGAAAAGAATTTCCAGGATTATCGCCAGATCGGCAAGTAGAGTTTATGATTGAGTTGATTGTGGGAGCCGCTTCTGATGTTCGGGCTCCTTACCGATTAGCACCTTCAGTGAGGGTGGAATTGAGAAAGTCATTAGAAGAATTTTGGATCAGGGTTTCATAAGACCGAGTGTGTCACCGTGTGGAGCCCCTATCTTGTATATTGAGATGAAAGATGGGTTGATGCATATGTGCATTGACTACAGAGAACACAATAAGATCACGGTGGGAAATAAATATCCGTTATCAAGAATCGATGATCTGTTTGATCAACTGCAAAGGGGTGTCTTATTCCTCTAAAAGTTGATTTGAAGTCGGGGTATTATCAGTTAGAGATTTGAAAATCTGATATTCCGGAAGTCAGACTGACCATGATGTACAATTGTGCCAAATGTTGGAGTTACTTCACCGAGAGAAGTTATATGCGAAGTTTTCCAAGTGTGAATTTTGATTGAGAAAAGTATAACTCTTCGGGCACGATGTTAATGCCGACGGTATTAAAGTAGATTCAGTGAAAAACTGAAATCGTGATGAAGTGGGAACTGCCTTGAAATCCGATTGAAATATGTAGTTTCCTTGGATTGGCGGACTATTATAGGAGATTTGTAGAAAACTTCTCCTCGATTGCTGTCCCGTTGACTAAAGTTGACCAAGTAGGGTGAAAAGTTTAAATGGGAGGAAAAACCACAAGTAGTTTTTCAAAGATTGAAATAAGCCTTGAGTAAAACTCCGGTGTTAGCGTTATCGCTAAGCGGAGAAGATAATTTGATTTATAGAAATGCATCCGGAATCGACTTTGGGTGCGTGTTAATGTGAAGGGTCGAGTAATCATCTACATGACCCGTTAACTAAAAGAAGTTGAGAAGAAATATCTGGTACATGATATTGAAGTAGCAGCTGTGATCATGGTATTGAAGATTTGGAGACACTATTTGTATAGTGAAGTTTGTTGTCTATACGGATCATAAAAGTTTGAAGTACTTATTTGATAAAAAATAAATGTAGACATGAGACAACAAAGATGGAGGGATTTACTTAAGATTTCGGTTGTGAAATCTTATATCATCTCGGCGAGGCGAACGTGGTTGCAGATGCTTTGAGTCGGAAGGAATCTCCTTTGAAAGTTACATCTGCATGTATGGGTGTGGCGATTCGATATCCTGAACTGATTCGTGTAGCACAAGAAGAAGTGTGCAAGCCTGAAAAATGTGAAAAGTGAGTAAACGTTTGAGAATTCACAACGATTAAAAACTTTGGTAGTGTATGAGTACCAAAGTAAGGTAAGACGCGGAGTTTGCTCTTAGAAAATGCGTATTATAGTAGATATATAATACACCCGTACAGTACCAAAATGTATTGGATGTCGAAATTTTGGGTATTGGTAGCCGGAGATGAATAGAGAGACATTGGTAGATTTGTAGAAAAGTGTTTGACTTGTTTGTGAGTGAAGTCAAACCATTAAAAGCATACGGAAAAATCCAGCCGTTGCCGATTCCAGAGAAGGAATGGGACGACATTATTATAGATTTTGTAATAAAGACTCCTCGAATACCGCAAGGGTATGATATCATATGAGTAGTGGTAGACCGGTTGACGAAAATCGGTGCAATTTAAATTGATTAGTAGAAGTTTCAAGATTGAAAAGTTGATGAAAATGTACATTGATAAGTGAATTATCGACATAGGTTATCGGTGTCGATTGTGTCAGATCGAGATAGCAGATTTATTGTTCGATTTTGGTAAAGTTTCCAAGAATAATTGGGTTCAAAAGTACCAATAAGTACCGTATATTATTCGCAGACTGATGGGAAAAGTGAGAGAATTAGTAGACTCTAGAAGATATGCTTCAAACTTACGTAGTAGATTATGGTAGAAGTTGGGAAGACCCTCTACCTTTGGTAGAATTGGCACAATATAATAGTGTTTATTCCATCATTCAGATGGCCACGTATGAAGTATTGTATGGAGCACAGTGTTGTACTCCGATTTGCTAGATTGAAGTGAGGGAAAGGCCGTTGGCTAGACCCGAGATTGTAGCTCAAATTGAAGAGAAGATTAGATAAATTCGCGAAAATTTGAAAATGGGTCAGAATTGACTAAAACAATATGCTGATAAGCAGATGAAATCGTTGGAATTCCAAGTGGGAGAGATGATAGTGCTCAAAGTAACCCCTTGGGAAGGCTGAATTTGTTGTGGGAAGAAAAGGAAGTTGAGTCCTCGTTTTATTGGACCTTTCCGTATATCCCAAAGAGTAGGAGCAGTAACGTATCGATTGGAGTTACTTGATGAACTTCACGGTAATTATAGTGTTTTCCATGTGTCGCATTTGCGAAAAACATTGTTTGATGAATCTCAGCGAATACCTCATGCTGAAACTGAGGTAGATGAGAATTTAAGATACCCGGATTAACCGGAGAAGATATTAGACTGGAAAGTGAGACAGTTGCGGAACAAGAAAATTAGTATGGTTAAAGTGCTTTGGCGCCACCATAGAGGTTCCGATGTGACGTGGGAAACCGAAGATGAAATGAGGGACAAATACCCTCAACTCTTTGTATGATTCCGGGGACGGAATCTTTTGAAGGAGGGAAGAATTTGTAACACCACATCATTTTCGGTAAGTAATTTTATTTTATAATGTGATTTCGATATAATATAACGTTAGAGGTGTTAGGATGGTTAGAGTACCTTGAAGATAGAGTTTTTGTATGAAAAACGCTAAAAACAGGTAACCCGGGTCGTGTTGGCCAACCCGGATCGAGTTTTCAGTCGGAAAAATTAGTCGTAACGTCAACTCGGGTCGGGTTTTAAAACCCGCGTCGTGTTGCATAGGAACCCGGGTCGGGTTCTGTAACCCGGGTCGGGTTACGCGCAAATCAGCATTTTTAAAAAAGCGATTTTCAGCCATTTTGGGCATTTTTCTCGAACGAAAAGTGCTGAAAACCCTAGAAAATAATTCCCAAACACTTTAGAACCAAATCGGAAGGCTAAAACTTGATGGATTGAAGTAATCTTCGGTATTTTACTTCTTGAAGGTAAGTTTTTCTGTTTTAGCTCTTTTGAACGGTTGATTTAGGTGGGGTTCGAGTGGTTATGAAGAACCACCTGTGATTAGTTGAAATTGAGTGTATAGCACATGTTTGGATGTTCTAAAACACTCTTAATCTCGAGTATTAACTGAAGAGAGCAAGCTTTAAGCTTTGATGGTGGAAAAATATGATATTCACCTCTATTTGGTGTGCATATGGTTGTGTAGGTGCAGGAAATTGTTGAGGAAGTGTTTGTAATCACTGTTGGTGTTGGTTAAGACTACATAGAGCTGCAAACTAGGTGACTAATCTCACTTATATCTGATGTGATATATATTAATTGAACTGTTGTAGATTGAATCAGTTTTGGGGGGCGAATGCGACAGTTTTAAACTTGAAATAGACAATACCAGATAAGCTGTGAGTCTATGAAATGAAACAACAATACCGGATAAGTTGTGAGTCTATGTCATGAAAAGACAATACCGGAGCCGTGAGTCAATGAAACGACAAAACTGGATAAGCCGTGAGTCTGAAAAAGACAATAACAGAGCCATGAGTCAATGAAATAAAAAGACTATACCGGATAAGCTGTGATTCTGAGAAAGACAATAACAGAGCCGTGAGTCAATGAAAAAAAAGGACAATCTCGGGAAAGCCCTTGAGTCCGCGACCGGAAAGATTGGGGTAAGCCCGTGAGCCTTTTGTGATTATTCATACAGGATTATACAGCCACTGTGGCTAGGATTTTACGGCCTCTATGGCTATGGAATTGGATTTGATATCCAAATATATGTGGCTTTTGTGGTTAACAGATTTGATTTGATTTGATGTTCAAATAACAGATTTTATTTGATTAAATGTCCAAATAGCATATTTGATTTGATAATCATATAGTATTACCGTTCAGCCTGTAAGGCTAGGAGATTGGATGTGATATCCTAATATATATACGATCAGCCTGTGAGGCTAAGAGTTTGGATCTGATATCCAAATATATACGGTCAGCCGATGGGGCTAGGAGATGGGACTTTATATTGAAATGATTGAGGAGAAGTGGACTTAACTTGTATAGAGAAATGTACTTGATAGTATTTCTTATACATGTTATTTGCAGATTAGATTACTCATTGGGCTTTATAGCTCACGTTGTTTGTTAAATGTCCCTGCAGGTTAGCATGACCCTGATAAGGGTAAAGATAAAGTCTGTGACTAAAGAAGTGGGACTTGTAGATGCTGTCAGTAGCAGCCCGGCTTAAAAGGTGGTTATTCTATTTATATACTCCTTGATACACTTGTACCAGTTTGTAATAACTAATACCCCTTTTTGTATGGTTTTGTATTTTAAAATCTATGTTTAAAATGAAAAAAATTTTGGGGTGTTTTTGTTTTATAAGTCGGGTGTTACAATTAAGCTCTTAATTCATTCAGCCCAGGTCTTAATTCTTCTAGGGACCTTCCAAACAGTCCCTAAACCCATAAAAATCCTAACTTTACCAACCACACATGACCATACAAGCTCAAGAACAAGATCCAAGTCTAAAATGGTCCAAAACTTCTACAAAACCACCAAAGAGAGTTTGACTTACTCTCTAAACCAACTTAATAGTTCTAATAAGGACTTAAGGCATAATGTTCCAAATTGTATCCTTCCCAACCATGGAAAATCACCAAAAGGGACCATTACTTCATTTCAATCCATACAATCCCACTAAAAGCATAAGAATAACCTTAAAAATGCATAAATGTGGAAACTTTACTCACAAAGGTCTAGAAACAAGAAGCTCTAGCTGATTTCCACTTGAAGAAAGCTTCCAATCAACACCAAGCATCCTCTAGCATCATAAACTTTTCAATAAAACCTTCCAAGGTGATCAAATGAACCAAAAATCATCCAAGAGAGCTAGAGAGAGAGAGAGAGGAGAAAAACGTCATTGGGGGCTGAAATGATGAATATGACGGCTGCCCTAGGGTTTATAAGTGGCCCAAACTTAAAAATCTAGGGTTTTGGCCCAAACAGGACAGTTAACGTTGCTAACTCAAGATCGTGCAAACCCATACGGCAGGAAAATAGCGACGCTATTCAAACCATTAGCGACGCTAAGGGGAACAATAGCGATGCTAATGCCTACCATTAGCAACGCTACTGGGCTTTTTCCTAAAAACTCAAAAACTAAATCTCTTTAATTCCAAACTTAATTTCTTTAAGCCGCGAACTTGGACATTTCGGGATTAGGGTTTACATATTATGCTGATATGGCTTGCCACGTCAACCGAGAGTCTATATCACCGCCACAAAAATCGAAAGTGACATGCTATAGAGATGGTAATCCGCTAAATGGAATAAATAAAAAATGTGCAAACTTTGGGCATAATCATACCAGAAGTCGTTTTTGATGTCAAACTGAATGACTTTTATGTCAAAAGCCCTTTCTGATGCATAAAATATTTCTTTGAGGGAAAAGTGCAACGATTAACCAAGAAGGGTGATTGCATGATGAAAGAAAGAGGCCAAGAACATTCAATTTTTACAAACTTATGAGAATCAATTGACAATAGTATTTAATAATTAAATCCTGCGAAAGAAGCCAAGAACATTCGACTTACATGTAAATGTTCTAATAAGTCTGTTCTGATTTTGACAAATAAGGTCAAAGTTGAGAAAAAGATAAATAAGGCTAAAATTTTAAACTACTTTTCAAGATTTAGGCAAATTAAGAATATTGACCAAAATAGTCAAGATTCTTGCATAGACATACTTGTGAAAATCCTTGGCATCTGCAAAATCTCATGGGTCTTGTATGGGCTACGAAAAAGCTCAATGCGCCGCAAAAATCCTATATAGGCTGAAAAAATATTATTCATGTGTCGAGATTTTAGGCTGAAGCGGTCCCGCTATCTAAGGTAATTTTTTTCGTTTTTCTCAATTTTCATACAAGATTTTTGAAAACTAGAAGGAATTCTTTATCAATCAAATGTCAAAAAATAACCCAAATATACATGGAATGATATTTATTAATTTCTTTACATTATTTAGTATCAATCATTTATAAAACCCTAAAATAAGACGAAAATTATAGAATATATCATATTTCCGCAGATAGGTACCTATGAAAATTTTGATTTTTCTCCCAATCTTAGATTTTCACATGTAATCATCTACTAAAATCTGAGCTTTTCCTCTTCAATCTTAGAATTTTGCAGATAATTACCTGCTAAATCTGATGTTTTCTCCCTAATATTCGATTTTCGCAAATAATCACCTGCTAAAATGGGAGATTTTTCCTACTCTTAGATTTTCGCGGGTAACCAATTGCTAAAATCTAGGATTTTTCCCTAAATTTAGAATTTTGCATGTAAGCACATGCAAAAATCTAAAATTTTCTCCTCAATCTTAGATTTTCAGATATGACCACCTGCTAAAATATGAGATTTTCTCTCAAATTTTAGATTTTTGCAGATAACTATCTGATGGGTTCTATGCAAACAAAGAGCTTAAATCTTAACTTCACATGCAACCAAATAAGGATCTATTTTTTCTCTATTGAACCTATCACTAAGGCCAAATCAAAGTTCAAAAGGATGATTACATACCTTTGTTGGCCTTGGAATCTAGCACCACAATTGTCGTGCTTCTAATGGCTCACACCCAAAACTTAGCAAGCAAGAAACAAGAGAGAGGAGAGGAACTTATAAGATTTGGCGTGAATTATGAGGCTCCTGGGGGTGTCTATCTATAGCCCCAAAATGATAAGTCATAAGGCATATAACTGCCTTATTTGAATTCCTGATATGATAAGGCTTTTATCATATAATTTAATATGCTTATCATTGCCATAAATAAACCTTATACCCATATATGGGTTTCGAATTCTATAAGGCTCCAAGCCTTGAATTCGTCCAACCCATTAGGTAAACCCTAATTGTCTATTG
Source organism: Cichorium intybus (assembly GCA_023525715.1). Classification (NCBI taxonomy): domain Eukaryota; kingdom Viridiplantae; phylum Streptophyta; class Magnoliopsida; order Asterales; family Asteraceae; genus Cichorium; species Cichorium intybus. The sequence continues at coordinate 138,765,282 of CM042011.1, read as the reverse complement.
CTCAACTATTGAACAATTACAATTTAGCTCCTGCACTTTTAATTAATCTAATTAATCCCAAAATTTATTCGAATTCATTTCTGATTAATTATTAATTAAATATAATGATTTCTAATTAATATATTATCCTCATAATATATTAATTTCTCTCTCTATCTCTCTCTCTCCATAAGTTATCTTGTCCTCTGCTAGTTATGATGGCAACCCAAAAGGACTGTGCTGCCATCAATTTAAGTATATTCCTAAATTATAGTTATGGCTTACACACCTAATCCAACAGTCTCCCGCCTGGATAAGTCTATAACTATAATTCCATATAGCATCTAAATTGACCAGACAATTGTAGCTTCCAAAAAGCCGTTGCCAAACTCTGAGCCAGTTAGTTATGCGTCCTTAGATAAATGATCATACGATCCTCCATTCTACTAGATATCATTCGGACTTAAGATATGGATCGGAATAAATCTCAGTCCGATATTCTATTTTCCAATTTCTGATTTGTGATATAAGACTTTTAATTGAACACATCAATTCAGTCATGGCTGGACCAGCACTACAAGTCACCACCAAATCACCGAGGGGCCCACAGATATCGCTTTTCCCGTTAGGACAAAAGGTATGAATAAACTTCGACTCATATGCTTGTGTCTTTTACTCATCAAATGGTGCACAACAATATGTTTTATAACATCGAGTTACCGATGCGTTTACGCATTATCAATGCACAACCGACTTGTAAATTTCAACTCATATGTCTCCGTTTCAAGACCATAATATATTATCGTCTCATAATTACTCGTGATAGAATCCATGAAGTAATTCTTTGAGCGCGGGTTGGTCCAATACTCAAATATCCATTTCTAAGTACTCAGGAACATTTCAGCAAGTCTATTGCTATGTCTAACTCCTTAGACAGTCTACAATTCAATTCGTGACAGTCTTAATTCACTACTTACTTCCGAAAGTATGAGCGACCGTGGACTTTTGAATAATCAAACGGGAAGTAAAACATGCAAAATTGAAACACAATAATGAACTATTGACAAATAGCAGTAAACAATACTCATAAATAATTCTCCATTATATAATCACCAAATGTTAATTACATTTACTTCATTACAAGTTTCGAAGTAATTATCTAATTACTAAAACTAATATCATCTCTCAGGCCAATGCTCCTAGCATGCTGATAGTGCTTCACCCTACTCAGTCCCTTTGTCAGAGGATCTACAGGATTATCTTCATATGATACCCTCTTTACTATGAGGTGACCTTCTTCTACTCTATGTCTGATGTAATGGTACTTTCTGTCGATATGTCTGGACTTTCAACCAAGCTGATTCCTTTGATGCTTCACTTGCAGCTATGTACTTTGATTCACAAGTTGAATCAGCCACCGTTTCTTGCTTGGAACTTGTCCATGTAACTGCTCCATCGTTTAACAGGAACACCCAGCCCGACTGAGACCGAACGTTGTCTCTATCTGTCTGGAAGCTGGCGTAACTGTATCCACTTACTCTCAACATATCACTACCACCAAGGACTAGGACCATGTCTTTTTTCCTCCGCATATACTTGACTATATTCTTGACCGCTGTCCAATGAGCCTTGCCCAGATTCCCCTGATAACGACTGACCATGCTCAAAGCAAAGGACACATCAGGGCGAGTACATGTCATAGCGTACATGATCGACCCTACAGCCGAAGCATAAGGTACCCGACTCATTTCAGCTATCTCTTCATATGTACTAGGACTTTAAGTCTTACTCAACTTGGCATTACTTTGGATCGGTAGCTCTCCTTTCTTGGAATTTTCCATATTGAACCTTTTCAGTACCTTTTCCAAGTATACACTTTGACTGAGTCCAATCAGTCTCTCCTTTCTATCTCTAAGTATTCTTATCATGAGAATATAGGCAGCTTCTCCAAGGTATTTCATGACGAAACACTTCCCAAGCCAAGATTTGACTTCATGCATGGTTGGAATGTGATTTCCCATGAGCAGTATGTCATCGACATACAGCACCAGAAAAGTGACTATACTCCCACTAGCCTTGATATACACACAGGACTCATCTTCACTCCTAAAGAAACCAAACTCTTTGACTTTCTCATGAAAACAAAGATTCCAGCTGCGAGAAGCTTGTTTCAATCCGTAGCTTGATTTCTCAAGCTTACACACTCTATTGGGAAACTTTGCATCTACAAAACCCTTTGGCTGATTCATGTAAACATCCTCAACCAACTTCCTGTTAAGGAAAGCGGTTTTGATGTCTATCTGCCAAATTTCATAATCATGAAATGTAGCTATGGCGAGCATTATCCTAATAGACTTTATCTTAGCCACTGGTGAGAAAGTCTCATCATAGTTAACCCCAGGGGTTTGAGTGAAACCTTCCGCAACCAGCCGAGCTTTGAAAGTGTGTACCTTTCCATCCATGTTGGTATTCTTTTTGAAGATCCATTTGCACCTAACTGTCTTTCGACCTGGTACATTGTCAACCAAGTTCCAAACTTGATTGTCATATATGGACTTGATCTCGCTGTCCATTGCCTCTTTCCACATAGCAGCCAGCCTCAGGGCCTGCCATCGCTTCCTTGTAGTTAACTGGCTCATCCAGATTTATCAGTGTACCATCACTAATAAACGCGTCACCATCTGAAGTGATATGGAAACCAAAAACTCAGGTGGCATGCTAACTCTACCGGAACGTCTAAGAGGTAATGAGGTGTTTATCAGTTCAACAGGAACTGGTTCCTCTAGTTTAGTGCTAGTATCATCTAAGGTTCCTTCATTGGTTGACTCCTGAATTTCTTCAAGGTCAATGGTACTCCCACTGTCCTCTTTTAAATATGAGCTCTCTCTCTCCCCCCCCCCCTTCTCTCTCTCTCTCTCTCGAAAGACTCCTCTTCGTGCTACAAGACCACGTCCTCGCTCGGTCTGTAGAACAAATATCCAAAGGACTGCTTTGGGTAACCAATAAAATACCATCTCTCACTTCTGGCTTCTAGTTTGTCATGAGTTTCTCTTCTTACGAAAACTTCACAACCCTAGACTTTGATATGTGCTAACGAGGGAACAAGATTGAGGATATGGGCGGCTATCTCTAAGGCATACCCCCATAAGTGAATGAAAAGGGAAGCTCGACTCATCATGGAATGAACCATGTCCAACAAGGTTCGTTACGCCTCTCAGACACACCATTTAACTGTGGTGTCTTAGGAGGAGTCAACTGTGAAACTATTCCACATTCCTTGAGATAGTCTAGGAACTCGATACTAAGATACTCACCGCCTCTATCGGATCTAAACATATTTATCTTCCTGCCCAATTGATTCTTGACTTCATGTTTGAACTCTTTGAACTTTTCAAAGGTTTCTACTTGTGCTTGATTAAGTAGATATAACCATATCTGCTATAATCATCAGTGAAAGTCACATAAAATTGATTTGCATCCCTTGTGGTTGATCTGAAGGTTCCGTACACATCCTTATGTATGAGGTCCAACAAACCTTCACCTCTTTCACAAGACCATGTGAAAGGTGATTTTGTCATCTTTCCCAAAAGACAAGATTCGCATGCATCATCTAACCTTAGGTCAAATGATTCCAACACGCCATCCTTTTGAAGTTGGGCGATTTGTTTCTTGTTAATGTTTCCAAGACGACAATGCCACAATCATGCTTTGTCTACACCGTTTGACGAATCAATTTGAAATACACTATTACCTAAGTTGTCTACACACGTCACAGTTTCATCTACACCATCACAAGGAAAAGCATTAAATATAAAAACACCATTTTTATAAGCCGAAATAGATCCATTCACATTATCAAATGAATATCTATATCATTGTCTAAATAATGCATGAAACTAAATGATATTACGTGCCATTTTTGGCGAGTAGCAACAATTAATCAAATCTAAACTAACATCATCACTAAGCACTAGACTATAAACTACAATCTTGGTGACAGGTGACGATCGCCTGTTGCCCATGATCAAGTTCATCCTACCATGCTCCATCTCCTCACTTTCTCTTAGTCCCTACAAATCATAACAAATGTGAAAACCACATCCTTTATCAAGGACCCAAGAACGAGAAGATGATGAGTTATTAGATGTAGTGTATATACCTGTAGACGATGGCTTTACTTTGCCATCCTTGGTGTCTTGCAGGTATTTCGGGCAGCTTCGTTTCCAATATCCTTTTTTGTTGCAGTAGAAGCAATCGACTTTTTGGGATTTGAGACATGAGGAAGTTCAGAACCGGGCTTGACTCTCGGACCATGGCTAGATGAACCGACATGAGTCTTACCCTTCCAATTCTGTTTCGGAGGACCTTTCCTCTTCCTCCCCTTTCCATGTCCAATAGCCAGAACGGGAGCACTGGCAGAAGTGGAGGATAAGCCTTTATCCTTCATTCCTGCCTCAGTGGTCTGCAGCATGTTGTGTAACTGTGCAAGGGTATTCTCACTGTTGTTCAAATGATAAGTCAGGATAAACTGATCATAACAACCTGGTAACGAGTTGAGGACTATGTCAATAGCCAGTTCCTCGTCATAATGCACATTCAGTTTCACAAGGCGTTCTACATATCTTTATCTTCTTTGCACGTGGGCGCACACAGACTCTCCCTCCTTCATCTTGCAAGACAAGAGTGCCTTGACCACTTCATACTTTTCTTGACGAGGTCGCTTATGGAACTTTTCCATAAGGTCCTTGTTCATCTCGTATGGCCAGTAGTCCTCATAGTATCTATGCAATTCGGGGACCATAGTTGCGACCATGATGCACGCCACTTTGGTTGCATCGTCGTAGTGTTTCTTGAATGAGCCACATTCCTCAGGAGTAGCGGTTTCTTGATCGATCTCGATGAGCTCCTTTTCGAGAACATACTCTTTATCCTCTAACCTAAGCTCCATCTTGATATTTCGCATCCAATCGTTATAGTTGGTGCCATCTAATGTCACCTTTGAACAGAATGAAAGGATCGAAGAGAAGTTGGTGTTATGGTGAGGAGCAGATGGGGTAGCAGAAGCATCAGGAGTAGACATCTATAAAAGAAGGTAGTTTTGATTAGATAAGGACAATCCTTAATATATAACCCAATGATAAATATTAAGGCTAGGATCCAACTATGTAATTAACAACTTAGAAGAGGGATGCGTAATCTAATTGTAAATTACATAAAGGTAGGTAAATGACGATTTACCAAATCCACCGCGGAAGATAATCATATTAAGTGAAATACCTCGATATTTTGAGATTCATTGAATTGTTCAATGGCATGTTTAATCTCGGATTATGCTATTCTATTTGTGACTGAGATGCCGAGGATCACAAACAAGATGTGAATAACCATGCAAATTCCTGAAAGATGACTGAAGAATAAAATAAGTTCACATGCAACCTATGAGGATCTATGTTTTCTTCTAATTGAACATATAAAATTTCCTAAAGGCCAACAAGAAAAATGACTAAAGAATAAAATAAGAAAAACTAACATTTATTTTTTCCTTGGAAGCAAAGCAACAAAGATTTCTTGCCTCAAATGAAGTCACACCCGGGGAGTAGGAGCAGGTCACGAAAATTCCAGAGAGTTCAGGTAAAGTTGGCGCAGAAAATAAGGGTCTGAGACTCCCTATTTATAGCCTCCAGCAGATAACCAGATAAACATTTAGAGATAAATCTTTTAAATTCAAATCAAGATAAAACTTTATCTTATTAATTCAAACCTCTTTATCTCTATATATTAAAATCGAATATATATATATATATATATATATATATATATATATATATATATATATATATATATATATATATATATATATATATATATATATATATATATATATATATATATATTATTTCGCTGGTCACAACACTGCTATAATTGTCACTTACTCAACAATTGAATAATTACAATTCTAGTCCCTGCACCTTTAATTAATTAAATTAATCACCAAATTAATTCCAATTAATTCCAGATTAATTTCTAATTAATTAATATAGTTTCTAATTAATATATTATCATACTAATATATTAATAAACTATTAATTTAATTTCTATTGATTTATTAATCACATAATAAATCAATCTTTCTCTCTACTGAATTCTCTACCAAACCTCCAGTTATGAGGGCAACCCAAATGGACTATGCTACTATTAATTAGGTAATTACTAATTATTAGTCATGGCTTAGACACCTAATCCAACAATTCCTTGGTAATCTCAATGTCGTTTATCATCTCGATTAATGTGCCGGTAAACCACATGCGCTCCATCAACAATGATAATTTATGAAATACCCACTACCACTCTTTATGAATCCCTATTAGTGCCCCGGTAAACCACACACGCTCCACTAACGATTCATAAAGTGTAATGTGTAATTTCATGGATTAGCATACTTTTCACATTTTTCCTAAAGTAACTAGATTGAGATTTTATTAAGGTTCTAGTACTTTTGTCTAATAGCATTATACTTTTAATGAGATTAGGTTCGTCCTATCAAATATGTTATGCTAACGACACTCCACTGATCAAGGAAGCGGTGTGTGAGAGTGGACACTCATTCAACTGCCATTTTATAGGCAGTTTTCTTATACCCCCTTATAGACCAGTTTTGTGAATGATGCATACTAGCGATTTGAATGACTTAATCTTATACATATAAATAGTTAACTTTTAATAATATATAAGATGTATTTTAAACATTTTAAAATATTTTGGTTTATCCTTTTAAATATCGAAATTAAACTATTTAATTAAATTTAAAATTAAACCCAAAGTGATTTAATGCATGTCTTTTAATTAACTTTTAATTAAATAAATTAGATCAAATAAGGATTATCTAATTAATCAAATTAATTAATCCTAATCCTTGCCCACTAAGTTTTCCAAAAAGAAGGCCAATGGTTTCCATTTATTAAATAATCATATTTACCAAAAATAGAAAACACTGGGAGGCACATACAATTTTCGAAAAACAGGGTGGAGGCTAGGGTTTTAGAAACCCTAGCTGAAGTCGACATCCATGTGGAGGCTAGGGTTTAATTTCTATAAACCCTAATTATACTTTTGTTATTCAACAGAAAAACAGCACAGCTCTGATACCACTGATGGATTCTATGCAAACAATAAACTTAAATCTTAAGTTCACATGCAACCTAATAAGGATCTATGTTTTTCTCTATTGAACCTACAACTAAGGCCAAATCGAAATTCAAAAGGATGATTACATACCTTTGTTGACCTTGGAAGCTAGCACCATAATTGTCGTGCCTCTAATAGCTCACACCCAAAACTTAGCAAGCAAGAAACAAGAGAGAGGAGAGGAACTCTATAAGAGTTGGCATGAATTATGAGGCTCCTAGGGGTCTCTATTTATAGTCCCAAAATGATAAGTCATAAGGCATATAACTGCCTTATTTGAATTCCTGATATGATAAGACTTTTATCATATAATTCAATCTGCTTATCATTGCCATAAATAAACCTTATACCCATATATGGGTTTCGAATTCTATAAGGATCCAATCCTTGAATTCGTCCAACCCATTAGGTAAACCCTAATTGTCTGTTGCTCAACTATTGAACAATTACAATTTAGCTCCTGCACTTTTAATTAATCTAATTAATCCCAAAATTAATTCCAATTAATTTCTGATTAATTATTAATTAAATATAATGATTTCTAATTAATGCATTATCCTCATAATATATTAATTTCTCTCTCTCTCTCTATAAGTTATCTTGTCATCTACTAGTTATGAGGGCAACCCAAAAGGACTGTGCTGCCATCAATTCAAGTATATTCCTAAATTATAGTTATGACTTAGACACCTAATCTAACACTATCTGCTAAAATCTAAGATTTTATCATTAGACTTAGATTTTCACAGGTAAGCGCATGCTAAAATCTGATATTTTCACAAGTGATCATCTGCAAAAAAAAATTATTTTATTTTTAGATTTTTTTTTCAATTTTAGGTTTGAGACCACTATTTTAAAACATGGGTTGACCCGGTCGGTAGAACCAGTTGGATCGTGAACCGGTGAAAAGAGCGAGTCAATTATGATTGGGTTTTTGCTAAATTTCGACTCGGATTGAACCGGCTGGTTTTCTCAAAAAACCAGTTGGATCGGTGACCCGGTACCAGGTTGACCCGACGGTTGAACAAAAAAAGAGTAAATTACAGAAACAATCCCTAAAGTATCCCAAAACTAACATACGGAACCCAACTATCCATTAATCACTTTGTGAGTCCCTTTCGTTTCGTTATTATAATAAATTGGTCCCTCTGAACGTTTCAATGGTTAAACTTCCGTCAAACCCGCCCTATGTGCCCTTCACGTGGGGGTATTTTGGTCCATTCACATTTATCTTTTGCAGGTGATGATTTACCGCCATTAATGACAGTCACTTCATCAACCACCTGAAGATTTCATCGAATCATCTTATATACACAGAGTCTTCTCCCTTGGAGGTTTACACCGTAACAACAGTTAGAAGACGGAGAGAAAGAATGTGGGTAGTTCGAGTAACCGAGGAAGACAACTCAGCCATGAATGCTTACGGTAACCTTCAAGGTGTAAACTTTATTCTTCATTTCTGCACTTGTCTTATACACAGATGGTTTTGATTTTGTAGACGCTAAGAACAAGGTCTTCACCGTCAAACTCCACTACGGTGGATCATTTGAAATGAAACCAAGTTTAGAGTAGTCTAATGGTAATACAACGTATGTCGATAATGTAGATGTCACTTGGTTAAACCAGGAAGAAATTTTATCGGTTCTAAGGATTTTGTGTTGCGATATACATGAACCTGTCTATATACACTACCTTCTACTAGGGATTAGCTTAGAAAAAGGGTTGATTCTGTTAGGTTGTCCGGCGGATTACAAATCCCTTGAAAATTATGTGGTTATTATCGGAGAAATTAGCTTCTTCGTCGAACACGGTGTATCAAAACTCAGCAACCACGGTAAGTCGCCGATCCCAAACTATTTAGGGGAAGACGGGTTTTTTATATCTCCCGAACTAAGGGGGATTCAAAACACACCGTCACTCAGGGCTTCTTGTAGTAGGCAGTTGACATTCGATTTGAACAAACCGTTCCACGGAGATGACGTTCAAGCTAATTTAGGTGGACCTTCTTTGGAAATGGTGCTGTATGAACCGAAACCAAGGGTAGGGGAGGCTTATAATGTTGTCCATTTGGACAAACCTCTTTGGGAAGTTGATAGTTTGAATGCAATTCAAGCTGATTTTTACGACCCTGTCTTCACCTTCAACCTAGACGATGCAAGGTATCAATGGGAGGTAACCACTAACCCTTTTACAAATATATCAGTGCTAACTGATAATGTTTGGTATGATTCAATGTGACAAACCAATGAAAGCCTCCAAGAAAGCAATACCTTTATGACACAGTTGAGGGAAGACGTTGCATCCCGGTCAAATAGTGGTCCTGATAACAACAGTGACGACCGAAGCAGTGTCCACCTAGAAGAAGAAGAAAGAGTTGCTGATGAGGAAGACGACAATGAAGTGTTAAGTACTGTTATGGATTCTCCTGTGCAAGAGGAAGCAAGAGGAAGCAGGTGAATTCAATGAAGATGAGGAGATGTTAGTTTTGAATTCCGACCAATTCAACTGTTATGATCCTGACATTAGTGAAAGGGAAAAGTTCTTAAATTCAATGGATATTGAAGTGGACCACGTAGATGGGAGCAACAAGGAAGTAGATTTTAAGGTTGGTAAGTATTTTCCTGAAAAGAATGTTGTGAAAGAAGCCATACAAAATTTGTCTGTATACACAAACAGATAACTAAGGATGGTAAAAAATGATGGGGTTAGGATTCGTGCAAGATGTCTTTGTGATGTTCCTGGTGGGCCAAACTTTGGTAGGAGACCACTCATTCAAATCAGAAGGAAAAAAATAAAAAATAGTGAGATAGATTGTCCTTGGACATTACATGCGTCTCAAACAAAAGAGGATGACAGGTGGAGGGTAAAAACTTATTACCCGGTCCACACTTGTTTGCGCAGTAGAGAAATTCAATCGTGTACGCAAGGGTATATTGCGAACAAAATCATACAGCAACTTCAGGGAAACCCTAAAATACCCACGTCTGCCCTAAGAGAGGAACTCCAACGTACGTATAAGCTAATTTGACTTTGATAAAAGTATTTCATGCCAAGGCCATCGCGAAGAGCAGGATAAGGGGAGATTACGAGAAGCAGTACACAATGCTAAGAGATTACGCAATGGAAGTCCAATTGAGGAATCCCGGTACGACTATTAAAATTGGTGTTGAATCTGCTCATGTTTACTCTGATGAGACACGAACCTTCAAACGTATCTACATCTGTCTGGGACCACTAAAGGAGCGGTTTAAATTAGGGCAACGAGAAATATTAGGTCTTGATGGGGCTTTCATGAAGGGACCATATCCATGTCAAATTCTGAGTGCAGTTGGTTTAGACAGTAACAACGGAATATACCCAATCGCATACGCGATAGTTGAAACTGAAAACAATGTGTCATGGGCTTGGTTTTTGGACAGTTTAGGAGGAGATCTTGACATTGGGGATAAATCAAACTTCACTTTCATAAGTGATCGACAAAAGGTACCTGCAACTTGATCTAACTTTATATTTGAACTTTGAGTACTGTTACATCTGTTTACATGACATTTACTTGTTAATATTTAGGGTTTGGTACCAACACTTGCTAAAGTATTCCCAGCTATTGAGCATAGGTATTGTGTTTGTCATATTCATGAGAATATGAAACTCCATTGGAAGGGAAAACCAATAAAGGATCTCCTTTGGAAATGTGCAAGAGCAGCTACACTCCCCCATTTCAACGCAGCAATGCATGAATTGAAGACTGTGAACAAAGAGGCTTTCGAATGGCTGAATAAAATACCAGCAAAACATTGGAGTAGGAGTTCTTTTTCAAGTATAATTATCATTTATATTTGTTGTTGAATAATGTTTTTTATGTTTTTATGTGACCATCACTGAAATAAGTCGAAATGTTTTTTTTAACAAATATTATCAGTTTATTTCAGGTTGCGTAAATTCGAGATCAACCAAACCTGAGAAAGTGACGCTATGTACCAAAGAGCAAAAATGTCACCCAGCTACAGCAATCGCGACCCGACAGCACATGTGTCACGACGTGAAGAAAAACAAAACAAAAGAAGTCAATGGCAGCAACAGCTTAGATCGCGACCCGATCTCATCCAGGATCGCGACCCGATCCGAGTGGTGTCACGGTGATATAGTGCTGACCAAAGATCGCGACACGATAGCAACCCGACGAGATCGCGACCGGATCTCCTTACTGATCGCGACCCGACCCACCAACCACAGTCCACTGAGTCGGGGTAGTGGCCAGCGCAAAAGAGCACTTCACGCAAGATCGCGACCCGATCCCCTATAGGATCGCGACGCGATCTCACATGGGCAACACTATAAATTGAGGCTTTCTCTTGCTGTTTTAGGAGACACTTACACATCAACCAAGCACCATATACTCTTACCCACGACCAGACACCTTAAGACACTCAAATTTCCAAATTTGGCAACAAGAACCAAACCATATAACCGCAAGAAACAAAACCTCCACCCGACACCAAAATTCAAACCTCTAAACAACCTCTACCCGACACCAAACTTCAAACCTCTAAACAAACCCACGTCCAAACCAACACAAAACCGAGCATACCACACTTTCTACAAGAACAAGAATCGACACATCAAGAAAAACGCCATCTTCCTCAGCTATCGATAAGTTCTTTTGAAATTACCAGTGTTGTTATTGATTTATTTAAACTGTTATAAATCAACTATACCAAATATCCAATACATCCGAATTGAACCTTGACAACTAAAACATATGTGGACTGTATTTAACCGAGACATCTAACTTCTAACTTCTAACTTCTAACTTCTAACCTTTTTATTTATTGTAAAAACACTTTATCGTTGATAATGGCGTTTATTACATATAACCTCTAACTTCTAACATTTACTTTATTTACCGCATTCTGTCTATTTAAATACTGTCTAGTTTAGATTTACTGCTTTATTTTGTTTATTTATAGCTTTAGTAACTTAATTTTAGTTTATTTTTATTCCGCATATTATAGCTAAAATACATATCTGTCACACAGTAATCGGCTTAAAACCTTATTCGTGGAGATCAGTTATCGTATTTTCAACAATTGGTATCAGAGCTCGTGTGATTTAGTCTGAAATTTTTGTCGAAAACTTTTGTGTAGCGTTTTTTATAAACCACCAATAAGTTTTATTTAAAAATTTCATCTTAATATCACTTGTTCAAAAAAAAAACATTTAAAAATTACTTGTGTGATTTATTTTGAAAATTTTTGTCGAAAACTTTTGTGTAGCGCTTTTATAAACCACCAATAAGTTTTCTTTAAAAATTTCATTTTAACATCACATTTTCGTTAACAAAAAAAAAAACAAAAACAAAAATGTCTTCTGCAAACTGCTCAAACATAAATTCTGTATCTATTGCTAACAGTATAGGTTCAGGTACTCGAGCACCCATTCTTATTCCTGAAGAATATAAATCATGGGTAGGTTGTATGAATCTTCATCTCAACTCTATAAGTGAAGATGTGTGGAAATGTGTAGACGGATCTCTACCAGATAACATGACCTCTCTTACGAGTAACTTGGATATACTGAATGAAAGGAAGAAACTTGAACTTCAAGCCAAAAAGGAGCTTGTGTCTGGAATACCCCACAGTATTCTAAGCCAAATGAATGATATAATCCTTTTAACTGCAAACCAAATTTGGCAAACTTTGAAAAATCGTTTTGAAGGAAATGAGAGAATCATTGGAAACAAGAAAACATCTGTTTTAAACGAATTTGACAACTTCAAAATGTTTTCACATGAGACCATCCATGATGCTCATGACAGGTTCAATCTCATTACCATCAAAATGAATAATTTGGGCATCAAAAAGTCACAGCATGAGATAAACCTCAAATTTTTAAACAACCTTTATGAAAGCTGGAAAATGGTAAAACTAATCATTCAGGGAAATCCAGCAATTCATACTGAATCTTTGTACAATCTGTACGGAGAATTACAATCGTATGAATCCTCGATTGACCCACCAACGTCTACTTCTTTTGGAGGACCACTTGCTCTGTTGTCAACTTCCTCTCAAAACCAAACACATTTTCTTGATCAAAGTCAAATTGATTTAAATCAAAATCAAGCTTTTTTAAGTAATTCTTGTGACTTGTCTGATCCAAATAATGAAGCTGATTACCAACAATTGTACGCTTTGGTAGCAAACACTAATCTCGAAAGATTTTTGCCACATCATAATCAATCAAACTTCAGACCAAATTTTCAACAAAGATCCACTTTTAGACAAAACTTTCAGAATCGTGGCTTTCAAAATAATCACAACTCTTATAATAACCAAAGTTCTGGATTTCAGCAAAATCATTCAAAACCATCTCAACAGAAACAAAATCAAACATCTGAAAGACCACCCGTTAAGAGCCAAAAGGCTGACAATAACGATGATGATGATGACGTAATCATTTGTCACAAATGCAAAGGACTAAATCATTATGCCCGAGATTGTCGAGCCAAAGTCAAGGTCAAAGACTCAGCCTACTATACTCAAAAAGCCGAAGAGCTGAAGAAACAAGAACAGAAATGAAAGCAAAAAGCTTTGATGGCATTCCACGAACCTAGCGTGGAACACTGGCCAACTTCTGATGATGAAACAGATACTGAACCAGCTCAGTCAAACTTCTGCTTCATGGCTGACAATGAACCAACCACAAGAGCTCCATATGTCATCGATCAGGTATGGTCTATGATCTCAAAACTTGGTCTTTCAAGAACACCATTTGAGTCCCACATGACTAAGATTGAGAACAGTCTAAAAGCTGATCTCAGACTGTATCATTACACAATAGTCAAATCTGATATCTACAAATCTGATTTACAAACCTTGCAACTCAGATTTGGAGAATCTACAAGGACTAGAGACAAACTTGAAAGAGACATTGAACGAAAATCTGAAGAAAATAATCACGTCCTAGAACAATTAAATGAAGCTCTAAAACAAAAAAGGGACTTAGAAATAAAAATTCAATCTGTTATTTCATCTGAAATAAAAGATACCTTAGAAAAGGAAGTCCTTCAGTTAAAACAAAAAATTCAAGATTTAACTGACAAAAACACTAGTTTAATTCTAAAACTAGATGATTCTTCAATGCAAATCAAATTTCTTGAATCCGAAAATCAAAGATTTCAAGGAAAACTGGATTCTATCAATATTGCTAGAAAATTGAGTGATGATGTTTTCACTAAAGCAAACAACTTAGGAACTGGCAAAATTGATACGAATTATAAACCAGGAATTGGAAGAGAATCTTTTGAAAATGAAGAGACTGAAAAGAAAAATGGGACAATTTGTGAAAACTCTAAATCGCCTCTACCAGATTTTTTCTTATCTGCCAATGAGGACGATTCAGATAATGAAACAGTTATTAACTGTAGCCCAGATGATACTTTTTTCAACAAGTCATACAAAAGAGTTGTAAAATCTGAATCAGACTCTGCTAGTTCAGTAACTCATCAATTGAGATCTACTAAACTAACAAAGAATGATGGCACAATCAAACTTGAAAATTTCTTAAATGGAGAAAATTATGATCATCAAAATGGTAGTACTTCTGTTCCAACTGTCTTTCCCTCTTTAAACTCAACCTTTATTGGAAAGAACAGTCTGGGAAAAAAGTATTCAAAGAAACAACAGACAAATAAACAACCCATTCAAGCTGTCTTTAAACCAAAAGAACAAAGCAAACCCAAAGTTTTCAAAGAAACCCAAGAGAAACCTTTGAAACCAGTCTCTGTGCCACAAAAACAAACCTTTAATCCAAAACAAAAACCGTTTCAAAAACCAATTCAAAATCGCTTTCAAGAGATAAACTTCAATCTCTCAAGGAACTTTCAGAAACAATCATTTCACCAAATTCCATTCCATCATCATAATGTTTTTCAAAATCATCAAAATCTCAGATACAAAGAAAGGTTATCAAACAGAACTTCACATATAGGATACTTTTCACAAAATCAGAAATCGTTTCAAATGACAGGTTATCAAAGACAAATCTCACTTTGGGAAAATCTAATAAATCAACTTAAACCTCAACCATTCCGTCCAATCAACAAATATTACAATGATTCCAAGTTATCAAAAACCATTAACAAATCAGGACCCACCATGGTTTGGGTACCTAAACTTTCTGTCTAATTGCAGGCACTTTGTGCTGGAGAGCCCAAGGATGGCACATGGTATATCGATAGTGGCTGCTCCAAGCATATGACAGGAAACCAGAGCTTTCTACGAGACTTCAAACCCACAGAATCCAAACAAGATGTTACTTTTGGAAATAACATGACTGCAAGAATCAAAGGTTATGGAAACATAACAAATGGTCACTTCACCATCAAGAAAGTAGCCTACGTTGACGGCCTGAAACACAACCTAATCAGCGTATCACAACTTTGTGACAACAATCATGAAGTTCTTTTCACCAAACAACGAAGCACAATCATGGATGCCAAGACCAAAGCCATTCTAGTTAATTCTGATCGTCTAGGCAACATGTATCCACTAGATATGGACCTTATCTATGGAAAACCAGACATCTGTCTCTTATCCAAAGCTTCAGCTGATATTAGTTGGTTGTGGCATCGTCGTCTGTCCCATCTCAATTTCGGCTACATCAACAAGTTGATTGCAAATGATCTTGTTTGCAGACTGCCACTTCTGAAACTTGATAATGAAACTCTTTGTGCAGCTTGTGAAGGAGGAAAACTGTCCAAATCCTCTCATAAAAGCATTCCTGAATCTAGTGTATCCGAACCACTAGAATTACTGTACATTGATCTTTGCGGCCCTGCAAAAACCCAAAGCATAAAAGGGAAGAAATACATCCTTGTTATTATTGATGGATATTCACGCTTTACTTGGGTTTTCTTTTTAAGCCTAAAGTCAGAAGCACCTGAAGAATTGATCAACTTCATCAAACAGATTGAATTAAAGCTCAAACGACCAGTTCGAAGAATCCGAAGTGATAATGGTTTAGAGTTCAAAAACATAACTCTAGACTCATTTCTCAAAAACAAAGGCATCGAACACAACTTCTCAGCCCCTTACACTCTTCAACAAAACGGCGTTGTTGAAAGAAGGAACCAAACTCTGTGCGAAGCTGCAAGATCAATGCTCATCTTTGCTGATCTGCCACAATACTTCTGGGCAGAAGCAATAGCCACAGCTTGCTACACTCAAAATCGCTCTTTAATCCATAAACATCTTCATAAAACACCATATGAAGTCATTAACAACCGAAAACCAAACATCAAATTCTTTCATATTTTTGGTTGTCGATGCTTCATAAAGAATAACAAAGATCACCTTTCAAAATTTGAATCAAGATCAGACGAAGGAATTTTCCTTGGTTACTCTTTTACCTCAGCTGCTTATCGAGTACTGAACAAACGTACTAGAGTAATTGAAGAAAGTACCGATATTCATTTCGATGAATTTTATGTCAGGAAATTGGATCGTAAACATTTTGGTTCTAAAATGATCGATAATATTTTTCAAAATCCAATTCAAAAAATGCCTTCTACGGACATAGAAATTGATCTTGATTTACTTTTTGAACAACCCAAAACCGCTTATAGTTCTGAATTTCTAACATCTACTACTGTTCCTACAGGAAACTCCGATGCAGAAACTTCACAATCAAACCAAGAAAATGCAGATCAAGTTGAGGGGGAACTACCAACACTAAATCCCTCTTTGAACACTCCCAATCCACCTGTCCAAAATGATCCCAGTGCATCATCTATGGGGGAACCTTCATTACCCCATTCTCACCCTATAATCCAAAATGACATATCTGACAACAACCAAAATCTATTCCCAACAGAATCACCTGACCAAGAAGAACAATGGGACATAGAAACACCAATCGAAATACCTGAAAAAACTCGCCTAAACAAATGGACCAGAAATCATCCTGCAGAACAAATTATAGGAGATCCCAATTCTGGTATTCAAACAAGAGCCGCTACCTCAAATGAATGTTTATACGGAGCATTCTTATCCATGACTGAACCCAAAACCATCCATTCAGCTCTCAAAGATCCAGACTGGGTCAAAGTCATGCAAGAAGAACTAGCTGAATTCGAAAGAAACCAAGTATGGGATCTTGTTCCTACTCCTCCCGATGTTACTGTAGTAGGTTCAAGATGGGTTTTCAGAAACAAAACTGATGATCAAGGCATAGTTTGTCGAAACAAAGCAAGACTTGTCGTCAAGGGCTATTCACAACAAGAAGGAATCGACTACGATGAAACTTATGCTCCGGTTGCAAGACTCGAAGCCATTCGTATCTTTCTAGCATATGCAGCACACAAGAACTTCAAATTATTCCAAATGGATGTAAAATGTGCATTTTTACATGGAGAGATTGATCGTGATGTGTATATTCAACAACCTCCAGGTTTTTGAAGATCCACAGTTCCCAAATCACAGTTTTAAGTTACAAAAAGCAGTTTATGGCTTAAAACAAGCGCCTCGAGCCTGGTATTCAACATTGTCAACATTTCTAGAAGAATCAGGATTCAAAAGAGGTTCAATTGATCAAACTCTCTTTCGTAAAATCTTTAATAAACATCTGTTAATCGTTCAAATATATGTCGATGACATTATTTTCGGTTCTACTGATGAATCCTTGAGTATCAAGTTTGAAGATTTAATGAAGAGCAAATTTGAGATGAGCATGATAGGAGAAATGACTACTTTTCTTGGACTTCAAGTCAAACAATCATCAGATGGAATTTTCATCAATCAAGAAAATTATGTCAAAAATCTTCTAACTCGTTTTTCTATTGACAAATCCAATACAGCAAAAACCCCAATGTCCCTTGGTTACAAATTAGATGCAGACTTAAATGGCAAGCCTGTTGATCAAAAGAAATATCGAGGAATGATAGGATCACTCCTATACCTCACAGCCAGCAGACCCGACATCATGTTTTCTACATGTGTCTGTGCCAGATACCAAGCCAATCCTATGGAATCTCATGCTATAGCTGTAAAAAGAATTTTCAAATATCTTAAAGGAACTCCATCTCTTGGCCTTTGGTATCCAGCTAACTCTGATTTTCAGTTTAACGCCTTCACCGACTCCGACTATGGAGGATGCAGACTAGACAGAAAAAGCACATCTGGTTCTTGCCAATTTCTAGGAGGCAGACTGGTAAGTTGGACTTCAAAGAAACAATCATGCGTGTCCACTTCAACCGCGGAAGCTGAATATGTAGCCGCCGCAAGCTGCTGTTCACAAGTCATGTGGATGCAAACTCAATTACGTGACTATGGCTACAAAGTCTCACAAATTCCAATATTTTGTGACTCAACCAGCACTATTGCCATTTCTCTCAATCCCGTGCACCATTCCATGACAAAGCACATCGACATTCGATATCATTTCCTCAAAGACAACATTCAAAAGGGTCATATCGAATTGCACTTCATCAACACCGAAGATCAAATTGCCGATGTCTTTACTAAGGCTCTAGACGAAACCAAGTTTCAATACTTCCTAAGCCGTCTAGGAATGTTGAATCCAGATAACATCCATCCCTAATCTCTTACTTTTTGTTTGTACAAAAGAGTGTTTACTTTCATTCAAAAAGAAAATCCAAAAACATTCAAATAACAAAAATTTTACCAAAAACATTCAAATAACCAAAATTTTCAAAAACATCCACATAATCAAAAATCACAAAAAATTAGGATAAAGTTTTATCTTTTTAAAATCTTTACAAAACCATGTGATTAACATCTTCTTGACTAAATTTTCAGATACTTATGCTCGATGAATGTTCTCAGTAATATTGATTCTTAATTAAAGAGAAGGTTCAAATTTCAAACATTTTTGTTAAGTATATTCTCCTATTCCCTTTGAATTTATTTCAATTATAACGATTTTATCTATAAAGGGACAAAAGATTAGGAGATTCAGATGAAAACCAAACCCATGTGAGAAATTGTACCTCGTCTTTAACTGCTAAGTGGAATTCATTTTCTGTGAGCAAAGGTGTTTTCATTATGACTTATAGGATTTATACTCTTATACCGTGATGCTAGTCTCATTTTTGCTTAGATATCAAAATGACCAGGGACGATACTTTCATTTCCTTATATATTAGACAAACTGTCTATTATATCACCTATCCCTATCCTCAATCAAACCACTTCAAAGAAAAGTTTCATCATCTGGCATAACGAATCTGACAAATGAAGAAACGACAAAGTCATATCCAAGAAAACCAGAAGATAACTCAAAATCTCAAAACGCAAAGTCATATTCAACAAATGCTGTCAACAAATCACAATTGGTAACCACATCAGATATCTTTTACACAATGTGTATTCACACAAATCAAGAAAAGATAAAAACAAAGGAGAACACTTCACCAAAGAAAAAGAAGATTTACAACAACATCCATCAAGACAGACATCTCTCAAAATTTTCCAAGCAACGGATTCTCAAAATGCTTTATCAAATAAAGCTGTCAAAACCAAAGATTTACCGGGATACTGTAGCCTTCATAATTGAATATTCTTAGTTGCAAACTGCACTATGAAAATTTCTAAACCCCTCTACATGTATTTACCGATTGAGAGAGAGTGAACATCAATGGCATGAATGAAGAAACCCTCTGAGTAATGCCGAAACCAGTCTTATGTGATTGATTATCTAATATGAAGACCAAGTGACTAAAGTATATAGGTATAAATCCACATTAAGCATAAGTCAACACCTTCAAACTGAGAGATATCACTCATCCTTAGTGATTATACACCAGTTCTGCACCCAGAACAAACAAACACCTCAGTCAAGTGTGAGCTATACCTATGAGAATTCATCTGAATCGACCTATTAAGATCACTTGTCGTCTTTATAAATGCTATAAAATCTTAAGGAATATTATGAAAATACATATACAAAAACCTTTTGATAATCGAACTCGAGACTTTGATTCAGAAACAAATATTCTTGACAAACATTTTTCAAAACATAAGTAAAGTCTAGTCACACTTTTCAAAACAAGTGATATGGTTTTATAAATGTCTTATCCAAATTTCAAGAATTTCAATCAAACATTTTTCTCCTCATTTCATTAATGATCACATAGGGGGAAATTGTTGAATAATGTTTTTTATGTTTTTATGTGACCATCACTGAAATAAGTCGAAATGTTTTTTTTAACAAATATTATCAGTTTATTTCAGGTTGCGTAAATTTGAGATCAACCAAACCTGAGAAAGTGACGCTATGTACCAAAGAGCAAAAATGTCACCCAGCTACAGCAATCGCGACCCGACAGCACATGTGTCACGACGTGAAGAAAAACAAAACAAAAGAAGTCAATGGCAGCAACAGCTTAGATCGCGACCCGATCTCAACCAGGATCCCGATCCGAGTGATGTCACGGTGATATAGTGCTGACCAAAGATCGCGACACGATAGCAACCCGACGAGATCGCGACCCGATCTCCTTACTGATCGTGACCCGACCCACCAACCACAGTCCACTGAGTCGGGGTAGTGGCCAACGCAAAAGAGCACTTCACGCTAGATCGCGACCCGATCCCCTATAGGATCGCGACGCGATCTCACCTAGGCAACACTATAAATTGAGGCTTTCTCTTGCTGTTTTAGGAGACACTTACACATCAACCAAGCACCATATACTCTTACCCACGACCAGACACCTTAAGACACTCAAATTTCCAAATTTGGCAACAAGAACCAAACCATATAACCGCAAGAAACAAAACCTCCACCCGACACCAAACTTCAAACCTCTAAACAACCTCTACCCGACACCAAACTTCAAACCTCTAAACAAACCCACGTCCAAACCAACACAAAACCGAGCATACCACACTTTCTACAAGAACAAGAATCGACAAATCAAGAAAAACGCCATCTTCCTCAGCTATCGATAAGTTCTTTTGAAATTACCAGTGTTGTTATTGATTTATTTAAACTGTTATAAATCAACTGTACCAAATATCCAATACATCCGAATTGAACCTTGACAACTAAAACATATGTGGACTGTATTTAACCGAGACATCTAACTTCTAACTTCTAACTTCTAACTTCTAACCTTTTTATTTATTGTAAAAACACTTTATCGTTGATAATGGCGTTTATTACATATAACCTCTAACTTCTAACATTTACTTTATTTACCGCATTCTGTCTATTTAAATACTGTCTAGTTTAGATTTACTGCTTTATTTTGTTTATTTATACCTTTAGTAACATAGTTTTAGTTTATTTTTATTCCGCATATTATAGATAAAATACATATCTGTCACACAGTAATCGGCTTAAAACCTTATTCGTGGAGATCAGTTATCGTATTTTCAACATTTGTTAATATGAATATCAAATTAAGTTAGCTATATTGTTAATCACATAACATGAACCTTTGTTTAACATATGCATGTTATGTAGGTCGTTGTCATTCATATATGCTTTTGAATAATGTTTGTGAAGTGTTTAACTCCAAAATCGTAGAGGGAAGAGACAGACCCATCATCTCATGTTTGGAGTATATCCGGGAGTACTTGATGAAAAAAATTGTGATTGTCCAAAAGCATATTGCCAAAAGTGAAGGATTGCTAACTCCTACTGCTCAAGGATTGATGGATAAAGTAAAGGAAGAGGCATCGAAGTGTAGAAGTATTTTCAATGGAAATGACAAGTATCAAGTCTCAACAGAGTTTGGTGAACAATTTGTTGTAGATATGACCAAAAAGGAATGCAGTTGTCGTAGATGGGTATTAACTGGGATACCTTGCAAGCATGTCATTGTTGCATTGTGGGACAAGGCATCATATGGTGAAAAAGTGTCAGTTTGTGAAGAGATGGTCCATCCTTGCTATAGATTGGATACATGGAAGAGCATGTACAAGTGTACCATTGAACCAATCAACAGACCTGATTTGTGGCCAAAATCTGATTGCCCAACCACATTGGTTCATCCAAAGCATCACATTCAGGTATGGTTTTAATAATGTTTTTTAATTGGTTTAGCATTTCATTTTAATAAACTCTAACTTGAGAATTCAAATGTCATTACAGGTGGGACGACCTAAAGTTAAGCGAAGGAGGGGGCCAGATGAATCCACATCTCAAGGGAGTCAAAAGAAAAAGGGCCCATACAAATTGTCTAAAAAATATGTTACTGTGACATGTGGCAAGTGTAACAATCCAGGTCACAATGCGAGGTCTTGCAAGGATCAATCTGGCAAGGGAAAAGGGGTCAACGAGAAGTGATGCAGTTTTGAAGAATGGGTACTGATGGTAACAATGGGAGGTTAGGTCTCGTGGTTAGGTTTGTTGCAAGTGAAGTTGGTAATATGGTTACTGGTTATGCTTGTTGTGTGTCTTTTTATTTTCTACCTCAGACAATATTTACATGTTTGTTTCGTTAGGGAAGTTATCGTAACTAAGACAATGGTATGTGATAACTGTATGACATGGTATTGGGTATAATTAACTTATGTGTTTGTTAATACTGTTACTTTGGATAAACATGTTGAAATTAAAGGTATATGTTTTTGAATACATATTGGATGTAATGAGTTATTTATGTAAATATTCTGCATTTAAATGAATTATTTATGGTTAGAAAAAAAACAGAAAATTTCTGGAAAGTACATTGCTGAATATACCATTTTGACAAAGTATGTTGCTAATTACGGGAGTGTGGGTTATGAGATTGGATATGTTTTTGTGTTTTGAAAACGGAATTTACTAAATAACCCAATTATCACAAGTAAAATTTGTTATATTAACACTTAATCATCGATGATGAAGTACAATCATCAATGATTACATAAACTCGATTAATATGTGTATTCGTCTTCCAATTAAGTGAATTCAATTATGGTTGAGGTCTATGTGCACAGTTTTTCCCTTAACAAATTATTTCATACATGGTGGCTCATATTTATTGTATTTGGCCATTTCTCCATTTTTGTCCCCAAACATTTAAAGAATGTATATGTTATATTCCAATTTAATTCATCATGCTAAAATTATTCTAAAATACATTACAATACACGTTTGGTATGTTTTCACAAAAGTTAGACATATCATAAGTCAGAAACCATCATATCAATATATTATCTTAATAGCAATGTACTTTGCCAAAATGCTAATTTAAGCAATCTATTAATATTAAAGCATATTTTACCATCAGAACATCCTTCACATATGATTTAGCTTGGTTCAACAATGTTTTATATGAAATCTTCTATTAAATCATTTTTTAACATCAAAACATACTTTACAAATCAGAACATCCCCATTTTTCACATATCTGAACATCCTTCACATATCTGATGAAGTAAAATAATTTTATCTTTCGGATACAAAAACACATATATAATGTAACTAAAAACCATATATTAATATTCCATTACATGCCACCTGCAAGAGACCAGCAGTTTCAACATGCCCATCACAAAACCATCCAAAATGACACCAAACACAAACATCAAAAAACTTTTCAACTTCTAACCACCAGCCCGACCACAAACACAAACAAAAAAAGGGTTTTAAACTTCCCCATCGCTTACACTTATTTAACAGACCTTGACCTACTTGTAAAACAACAAACATGATTAAGCGTATTCAACCTCATATTCAACGAGTTTGAACAGCTCTTTGTAGCCTTCGATCTCCTCCGTAAGCAACTTGTTCATGTCGTAAGCAAGGTCAAGAATCTGGCCAGCCTTCACCTTACCGTCAGCGATGGCCTTCTTCGCCGGCACGTAGTTCATATACTTTGGTAATACTTCCAAAGAGTCCAGCATTGTGTTCTTCTCGTTGTTGTCTTTCTCCATCTGACCCTCTAAATGACGAATGAGCTTTTTGTTCTCCTCCGCCGATTTGATCAAAGTATCAAGCAGGGTTTGTAAAGCTTTTGCCTTCATTGTCTTATGCTAACTGAGAATTTGTGTTTGATGAACAAATGGGTGTAGGTTATATATAGTAGAAGGTCATCTAGAACCATCAATTGGCGGTGGTGGATATGACCACTGATTAGAGGGCAATTAAATGCATATCCAGATGAAAAGACGCCTTCATAGGCGGTAATCATTTAATTCAGCCACACTTGCACTGCCAAATAGGAAGTAAACCACATCCACTTTAATGGTAAGTGATATTTTCTTTGATAAATATGTACCATGATTCATGAATCATACAAAACGGATAAACCAAGTGTAGTTAACATTAATATATTGCTTCATGAAGCTTACAAAACGGATCAAACATCATAATCTAGTAGAAATGTTAACTACTATAAATTTATCCAAAATATTGACTAGTCCCATTAACATAAACATAAAACAACCCCAAAATATGATGTTCTAATACCCCCTTACAATAACAGTTACCATAAATCTTAAAACCAACAAACTACTCAAACGTAGTAAACATCACGAAGATGATGAAAAATATCCAAGACACAACTAGAACCATCTTGTACCTTTGAGCTACCCTCAGTTCACCTTGAAGTCGAGCTATTTCTTGAAGATGCAACTGCCTCGCTTGCAACAAACCAGGAATGATCATTACGGATCGACGACACATGGAAGGGTCTGACCAACCCACAAACCCACATTGACTGCATCTCCAAAATTGCCTTCCTGGGTTTAGATTTGTCCACAACGTACAAAGAGTCGCTAGCCTTCCACATATGCAACGAACCATACCTGCTTCGCCGAGTCTTTGAATTCTACCACACCAAATGTGACTCGAGAGTGTGTTTGACATTTAGAGTAAACGAGATGTTTTTCCCTCTTATATTAACATCCTACAGACACAAATGCGAATGTATAAAAATACCCCCACTTTAAGTTCACCTGTGGCCGGTTTGACGGGAGATTAACGGCACAAACGACCAGAGGGACCGATCTGTTAGTATATGCATACTTAAGTGACTCATGGAGTGAAAAATGGATACTTGGGTATCCTATGTTAATTTTCGTATACCTTAGGGAGTGTTTCTGTAATTTACTCACAAAAAAAATTAGAATTTGGGTTTTAAAAACTTGGTTAAAGAGTTCAAATTCGAACTTTTAAAATTAGTTAATCATTAGTTTATCAAATTTAGTATATATTTCTTATAAAAACTTGACAAAATATGTTTTTTGGCATCAAAAAGATGAAATTACATTGTTTATGTTTTATAAAAATATAATTATGCTGAAAATATAAAATATATAAAAATTGTAAAAATCGGGTTAACCCGACGGTTGGACCGATTGACCCGTGACCCGGCCATCACACCGGGTCAACTAAAAACCTGGGTTTTAAAACATTGTTTGAGACCCATTTTTTGCAAATAGCTGAGGATTTCACAAATGGTCATCCTTGAAGACCTTTAAAACAACATTATGAGATTTTGTCGACTGATAAAATTTTCGTAGATACCCACTTGCGAAAATGATGTCTTTTTTTATACAAATCTTGATGATTAAATATAATTAATTAGCCAAAATTATCTTCCCAACCCCCCCCCCCCTCCCCCCCAAAAAAATATTAATCCAAAACCAACTAACTAATAATTATTGGGTAAATGTTGGTTCATTGTGTTCCATAATAATTTAGTTGAACTCCTCGTATATCTAATTCGACATACCGATTATTCAAATCAAATTCAGTCCCGGCTATTTGTTGCATTTTATTATTAACGATAGCTCGTAGGACGTTGATGATATTTATATAAATCTTCATGTAATAGATTTGACCATTTCTACAAAATTAAGGAAAAATATAATTTATAAGTTTTTTGTTTTGTAATTTTTTTTAGGTAATTTCCTTTGAATGTAATGATTTTTTAACTTAATGTAATGTTTTTTTAATTTTAATGTAATGTTTTTCTATTTTAAATTTAAATGTCACATTTTGAAAAAAAAAACATTTCATCAACATCCACCCCCATTGTAGGCATCCAAACACAAATATCCGTAGGCATCCTATGTGCCGCCTACGTGGGAGCCGATGCCGATCATTCCATCGGCATCCATACTACTTAGCGTTAAGATCTAGGGTAAAATTTTGTATTTGATATCTGATTCGGATCGATGACAACTCCAAACAAATTAGTTCAATCTGTTATCGACTGGAATCTTGAAAATAGCTATTATAGGACTGTGGATTCAGGTTGATAAATTATGATTATTCTATTTTGATGCTTGAGTTTCCTTGAATGACCATAAGGTTCAAAAACATTTTTCATAACATAGTATCATCATATGACTATATATAACACCAAAACATTCATCACATTAAGCTTCACGATACATAAATTTTTACATATATATATAAAATCACACACAAAACATGCAACCCTGACACTAACATAACATAGTTTAGGAGTAGGAATAGGATAGATTTGCCGTTCAAAAAAAAAAAAAAAAAAAAAAAAAAAAAAAAAAAAAAAAAAAAAAAAACCTTAAATGTACTCAATCCTAATTTGTGACTTCAAAAATAAAAGGCGGAAAAAGATGGGGTAACCTAGCACGTAACCATCGTTGATGATGTTAGTGGTGTTGTCAAACCTTGCACGAAATTTCACAAATCATGCATCAATATAACTATATTACGATTGATTTTGTTAGCAACGTTATCTAGTTATTATACTAAAAGTTTCATGCATATGTGTTTGTATGGTATTACTATCGGGTTCTCCAAAGTTAGGTGTTTTACAAACAAAGAGACTACCTAATTTGCCTCTCATTGGTGTATGATCTACCACCATGGGTTATCAACATTTCTGTTTCGTTTCTTGAAAATGTCATTTGGACAATTTTCACCTATTAAGTAGTAGGGTTCGATCCTAACGTCTCAAAGATAATTGTTTACATTTGGAAAATTGCGAAATTGAAAGTTGGAAACTTATGTTTTCTGATTTGCATATGCTTTATTTGCACATTCTTAAAGCAATACATTCTACTCATGGTTGTTAACCAGATATCTTATGCATTGTTTCAGTTCCTTGGAGCGTCATGTCAAAATCTGATTATTGGAGGGTAGATTAGTCATTAAACTTTTAGTTAGTTAAGTTAAGTTGTTAGTCTGTTAGTAAGCTTAGCTTAGAACACTCTGTATATATTTGATTTATGTTATGTAATTCGTTAAGTACAATCAACGAGATAACATCCATTTCTCTTCTTTCTCTCTCTAAACAATCAAAGTTGATATGGTATCAGAGCGTTTTTGAGCTTCCGATTTCCGATCATCTCTATTTTTCCGATCATCTCAGTTTTTCCGATTTCCGATCATCTCCTTCAGCTGACCTAATTGTTTCAGGTCATATTTCCGATCAAATTTGTTTGCTCTTGTTCTTAATTGATCAGTTACTCTTTTAAGATGCCTGATCCAAATCCTTCCAATCCATCTTCTTCTGAAATGAATTCTACAAACTCCGATTCTTACAATAATCCATTCTATCTTCACAATTCGGATGGTCCTGGATTAGTACTTGTTTCTCAAGTGCTCACTGGAGTCGATCTATGAGAATCGCTCTTTCTGTTAAAAACAAACTTGATTTTGTTGAAGGATCTGTGATTACTGAACCAGATCCGGCAGATCCGAATTTTCGAGTTTGGCTTCGCAACAAGAATGTGGTCATTTCATGGATTCTCAATTCGGTCTCGAAAGAAATATCTTCAAGCATCATTTATCTCACCACAGCTGCTAAAATGTGGAAAGAATTAAAAGAACGCTTCCAACAATCTAATGGTCCACGAATTTTCCAACTCAAACGTGATTTGATGAATATTGTTCAAGGATCAGACTCTGTTAGCACTTATTTCACAAAACTGAAGACACTTTGGGAAGAACTTTCAAATTACAACAATAATTGTATTTGTGGAAAATGCACTTGTGGTGGTGCGAAAGAAGCTGAACATGCTATGAGTTTCTTAATGGGATTGAATTCCAATTATGCTCAAGTTCGAGGTCAGATCTTGTTAATGGATCCGATTCCTTCTGTTAACAAGATATTTTCTCTCATTATTCAAGAAGAGAGACAGTGCAATATTGGTAACACTCCTACTCCTACTCTTGCTTTCAATACTCGTGTTCATACTGCAGTATCCAATGATGGAAATGGAAATAACAACAACAAGCCAAAATTCAATCCATCTTACAAGAATTTCAGGAAAGAATCTCCATTCTGTTTACACTGTCAGAGAACTGGTCATACACAAGACAAATGCTACCGACTTCATGGTTTCCCACCTAGATATAAAAATTCAAAGCCTCAGACTAGGGTGAATTCTGTTGATGTGGATCAATCCTCAGTTAATCAAGAAGTGTCTCTTTCTTCAACTCCTTCTTTTGATGTCTTAACCGGTCTTACTCAGCAACAATGTGAAGGTTTGATTGCTCTTCTTTCTGGGAAAATTTCCTCTGCGAATATGGTGACTCATTCCACTTCTTCATGTGAGAATTTGGCAGGTAAATACAGAATTCTTAGTCTTAATTCTGGAGAATACATATCTAATGTTTGGATATTAGAGTCAGGGGCTACTAGACACATTTGCAATAATAATAGTTTATTTACAAACATGAGGGGTATAATTGGCACTAGAGTGAAATTACCAAATCATAATCTCATTTCAGTTACTCAACAAGGAGACATAAAACTAACAAATGAGATACTTTTAACGGATGTCTTGTATGTACCATAATTTGAACTCAACATGGTTTCTGTGACATGTTTGACTAAATCTCAGCTATTAATGGTTAAATTGTACTATAACCATGCTGTGATTAAGCAGATTACCCCCAAGAAGATGATTGGCAAGGCTAATGTTCATGAAGGTCTCTATTTGCTGGATTTACCAAGTCAAAAATTCTCCACAAATGTTGTTGTTACTTTTCAACAATGGCATTCAAGATTTGGTCATCCTGCAAATGACAAAATAAAAGCCTTAAGTGCTGAGTTGTCTTTTAACAATAAAGATTGTGAAGATCTTGTTTGTACTGTTTGTCCTCTTGCAAAGCAAAAAAGGGTTCCTTTTGTTTCCTTGAATAATGTGGCAAATAAACCTTTTGATATTCTTCATTGTAATGTTTGGGGGCCATATCAAACACCTTCATTTCAAGGTTTTAGGTATTTTGTTACCTTAGTTGATGATTGTACCAGATTTTGTTGGATTTATATGATGAAAAACAAGTCTGATGTTCAACATATTGTGCCTCAATTTCTTGCCATGATTTCTACTCAGTTCCATAGGACTGTTAAGATTTTTAGATCTGATAATGCATAGGAATTGCTTTTCAAAGATATGTTTCAAAGTAAAGGAATACTTCATCAATTTTCATGTGTTGAACGCCCTCAACAAAATTCTGTGGTGGAGAGAAAACATCAACACATTTTGAATGTGGCTAGAGCACTGTATTTTCAGTCAAACATCCCAATCGAGTATTGGTCTGACTGTGTTCTTACTGCTGTGTTTTTGATCAATAGAACACCTTCCAAGTTACTCAAATATTCTACACCGTATCAAAAACTATACAATGAAATACCTCCTTATGCTTCATTCCGGAGTTTTGGGTGTTTAGCTTTTGCTTCTACTCTTGTTGTAAATAGAAGCAAATTTGACCCACGTGCCAAAGCTTGTGTTTTCATTGGCTATCCACCTGGAATGAAAGCCTATAAGCTTTTAGATTTGGTCACTCATGAAGTGTTTATATCTAGAGATGTTATATTCCATGAGAACATCTTTCCTTTCCTTCATTCTACTCAGAAATTCACAAATGACCATTTTGCCCTTTTGGTTTTACCTAAACCTTTTGATTCAAATCAAGATAAAATTTATACACCTTCTCATACACCTACATGTTCTATTCCTTTTGAGCCTTCTCCTCATATAACTGATTCCATTCCGGTCATTCCTGATTCCATTCCTGTTAACACTGATTCTGTCCCTCTTAACCAGTCTCGAGCTGGCAGACCTATCAAGAAGCCTTCTTATCTACAAAATTTTCATTGTAATCTTTCTACCACAGCCTCTTCAACATGTCGGTATCCTCTCTCTGATGTTTTGTCTTATGACAAGCTTTCCTCCACATATCGTGCCTATACTGTTTCATTATCCTCACAAATTGAACCCAATAATTACAATGAGGCTGCAAAACATCCTGAATGGCAGAAAGCAATGGATGAGGAACTTCAAGCCTTAGCACTAAATAATACATGGTCTGTAGTACCACTTCCTAAAGATAGAAAGCCATTGGGACGTAAGTGGGTGTACAAAATAAAGAGGAGAGATGATGGTACTATAGATCGTTTTAAAGCAATATTAGTGGCAAAAGGATTCAATCAACAAGAAGGAGTTGATTTTCTAGACACATTCTCTCCTGTAGCCAAGCTTGTAACAGTCAAGTTATTTTTGGCCCTTGCAGCCAAAAACAATTGGCCTTTGTTGCAACTAGATGTAAATAATGCCTTTCTCAATGGAGACTTAGAGGAAGAAGTTTACATGCAATTACCTCAAGGTTATTCAGTTAATCAATCTACACATACTCCCAAGGTTTGTAAACTTGATAAATCCCTTTATGGACTCCGTCAAGCTTCAAGGCAATGGTACTCCAAATTTTCTGCATTTCTTCTTTCTTTGGGTTTCACACAATCTAAATCAGATTATTCCTTATTTTTCAAAGGATCTGGAACCTCCTATGTTGCTCTTTTGGTCTATGTTGATGACATAATCATCACTGGAGCTTCCTCTACTGAGATTCAAATCTTAAAAGAGGCATTAAGTTCTCAATTCAAACTCAAGGATTTGGGAAATGTGAGACACTTTCTAGGATTGGAGATTGCTAGATCAAAGAGTGGTATATTCATTTCTCAACGACAATATGCTTTAAAACTCTTAGAAGATATGGGGTTACTTGCTGCCAAACCTTGTGTTCAGCCCATGGATCCCAAATACAAATTAACCAACTTTGAAGGTGATTTTCTACCTGATGATACTCGATATAGACGACTTGTTGGTAGATTACTATACTTAACCATCACGTGTCCAGATATTACCTATGCTGTACATAGGTTGAGTCAATTTCTTACCAAGCCACGTGTACATCATATGCAAGCTGCTGTTCATCTGCTGAGATATTTAAAATCCAATCCTGGTCAGGGTTTATTCTTTTCTGCTACTCCTTCAGTGCAGTTGAGAGCTTTTAGTGATGCTGACTGGGCAGGTTGCAATGCTACTAGAAGGTCCATAACTGGTTATTGTGTATTCATTGGTGATTCCTTAATCTCATGGAGGTCAAAGAAACAATCCACGGTCTCAAGATCATCTACAGAAGCTGAATATAGAGCAATTGCAGCATTGACTTCTGAGCTGATGTGGTTAAGACATTTGTTGACTGATTTTGGTATCAAACAAGATGAGCCAAATCTCATTTTTTGTGACAATGAATCAGCAATTAAACTTGCTTCAAATCCAATCTTCCATGAACGTACTAAACATGTTGAGATATATTGCCATTTCATACGAGACAAGATCATTGACCAAACCATCAAGCTTCTACCTATTCGGACACAATCTCAAATTGCAGACATGTTTACTAAGCCTCTTCCGCGTGCTCAATTGTTTCCTTTAATGTCCAAGATGTCCTTGAAAAATCTTTTTCAACGGTCATCTTGAGGAGGCATATTGGAGGGTAGATTAGTCATTACACTTTTAGTTAGTTAAGTTAAGTTGTTAGTCTGTTAATAAGCTTAGCTTAGAACACTCTGTATATATTTGATTTCTGTTATGTAATTCGTTAAGTACAATCAACGAGAAAACATCCATTTCTCTTCTTTCTCTCTCTAAACAATCAAAGTTAATACTGATTGTTGCGAACGTATTTGGTTCATTTGCCCTTCTATTAGTCAACTAACATGCTTTTCTTTAAAGAGGTTATAAAGAAATGGTGGTTGCGGGGTTACTAGTCATATTCGATAATGCATACCAGGAATAGAACTATTGTGAGCAAATCTATCAGACATCAATGGAGAACAGTACATTAATCATTGTTATGTGTGTTTATATGAATATACAAATATGTTTGTATCATGAAGCTTATTTTAAAAAAGGTTTTTTTTCTTCAAAACGACCAAGAAGTTTTTTGGTGTTAGATATAGTCATATAACAAAACCATGTCAGGAGAATGTAATGAAATTTTTAGAAGAAAAAACCTGGTAAGACGTCTTACCAGAAGATTTGTACAAACCGTATAAATGAGCCAAAACAAAAAAGCTGGTTAAAAGCAAGTCTTTAAAAAAAAAAACAATTTAGGTAAACCGGGAAAAATGGAAATGCTAAGTCATTTATGTAATTAACCCAAAAAATTTAAAGGATTTATCTACAACTAAAGGTGCGGAAAAAAAAAACCAATTTGGAAATAAAGCCAGAAATCGAACCGGACCGGTTTAGCCAAAACTTGGTTTGACTCTAACCAATTTGGTTTAATCCAAACTGTGAGGTTTAGTACAAATTCGAGATATTCTACATGAAATGGAATTGCAACTACTGTTTCCCGAATTTGTTTTACAAACCGGTTAGAAAACTTATTTAAAACGTTCATCCAACCGGGTTTTATGTAGTAAAAAAATATTGTTTTGTCCATGACTTCGTCAAATCATTGTTAATACAATGTTTTGAAGGTTCTCCGAAAAAAGATTTTGACCCATTAAACGTCCCCAAATCCCAAACGCCTCATGAAAAATTAAAAATAGATTAATGTCGTTTCGACGGATTAAACGGTTCCAAATGGCTGAAAAACACATTATGTCATGAAGAAGCTATGTGTTTGCTTATTGCGTCGTTCCCGGTTCAACCCTGAAATAATATTGTTAGTTTGACATCAAAATCAAGTTCGACAAAAATAACTTTATTAGGTTTTCAATCCGGTTTTAACAACGATCCACAACGGTCCTATAATTTCGAGTTTTTTTTTTTTTCTCAGAATCCGATTATAACTTAAAATGTTTGTCCCTAAAAGTCTAAAACCAAATATTACACAACTTTTATTCATACACAATAATATATTCCTTTTGTTAGATATAGTACAGGTCTTCCAAAATACAAATTATTGTGTATGAATAAAAATTGCTGTATACGTATCACTTCCCTCTGTATAATCCAAATCCGGTCTGATTCTTGATAGAAAAAAAATAGAAAAAAAAAAAAAAAACAATTTACGCACCACTGTTATCTACAACGTTTCCCAAATAATGGTAGCTGGTTGTGGGCTTCCATGATTCCTTAGCCCACAAAATTTTAAAGAGCCCAAGATCAGATGGGTATAAATATAACCCATACGGCCATGCATGCATTTTCTAATTATATCAGCCATCTTTTTAGTTTTTAGCTCCATTCAGAAACAATTATTTGCAAATACTTCTCATTAAATCAACACTAAAATCAATCTAAAACTCGATTTTAATTTAAACTTCCAAAATAGCAAAATCCCTGAATTCTGTTAATTTTCTGCCTCGAGTTAGGCTACACGATTTCATCCTAACATAATAAATTTATATATCTTATAATAGAGGCATATTTCAAAGC
Source organism: Cichorium intybus (assembly GCA_023525715.1). Taxonomy (NCBI): domain Eukaryota; kingdom Viridiplantae; phylum Streptophyta; class Magnoliopsida; order Asterales; family Asteraceae; genus Cichorium; species Cichorium intybus. The sequence continues at coordinate 138,731,497 of CM042011.1, read as the reverse complement.
ACCACATGCATTTGAAACTCCCATGACTTTTCATATTTTCATTGATTTTCTAACTTTTTATGTCTTTTCATATTTCCACAACTCAAGAGTTGTTTAACCTATGATACTTTATTGTTAGTTATCACACCTAATTAATATAAGAGTTATACATAATTCACATATAAATTAGATTCTAGCATGAAGAATATGATGGAAGAAAATATAGATTCTAGCATGAAGAATATGATGGAAGAAAAGATGATTTGAGAAAACACACACTTTGAAGTTGCATATGTTTATATTGTATTACGAAGGAGAAACATGAAGAAACTATAACAAATTACAAGTCGCAAGGCAAGAGAAAAACGGCATGGTTGAGAACACATATTTCGAAGGTACATATGTTTATATTGTATTGGGAAGGAGACATGTGAAGAAGCTAAAGTAAATTACAAGTTGCAAGACAAGAAACAATATGCACATTGGTTCTACCCCAACATAACGGTAGGAAGATATATAATAGATTGATTATTCACCAAAATTGTTGTATATTGTTTGAAAAAGTGGGCTTATGTTGTTTGATAAAGTATTTAGTGGTCATTTGGTTCATATAATATTTTTTCATATTAGCGTTATTTGACAAGGCTAAATTATATTTATTTTACCTACAAGTTTTACGAAAAAACGATCTACAATAATACATTCCTCAAAGATAATATATGTATTATTTTTAGTACGTTTTATTTTTTGTATTAGATTCTAATGTAGTTCATGTTAATGTGTTATATTTTTAATATTGGATTGTCTATATACATTTGACTTAAAATAGATGATTATATTGTTGGTTGAGTAACAAGTCATAATGTATTCAACTCAAGACTTACAATTCCTGAATACATAGAAGTTTGACATACAAATAATTAATGTATGAAATTGAATTATTAAACTATTAAAATAATAAATTATCTTTTTCTATAAAACGCTTCAAATGTTCTAAGCACTTAATACATGTTAGACTTGGTTATATTTCTATAATTTTAATTATCGATTTTTAAAGATTGACTCATTTTTTCATAAATATTTTATATCACTAAATGTTGATTACGATAAATGATTTATAATAATTTTTACATTTATTAGAGTATTTTACTTTCATCATATCGATTTAAAACTCTTAATTATTCAACTCCCAACATTAAGTTATTTATTAAATATTAGAGCATTTTAATTTCATCATATCGACTTAAACTCTTAACTATTCAACTTCCAACATTAAGTTATTTATTAAATATAAAATATATCATCTTGATGATCGAATTTTTGAATTATTAATATACTATACTTAAGTTGTTAATTAATGTATGGTGTTAAATACAAAACCAAAGTTAAACTTTTTAATTGACAATATAATACATTGAATTTGTTGATCGAAAGATGGTCTAAATGCAAAACCAAAATCAAAATATAAACTAAACTTAGACAACGATCAAATGCTTTTTTTTCAAAATAGTTAAAAGGCTTCAATCTGTAAAATATAAAACCTAAATTGAAATCTAAACCTAACTAAAAAATATATAATTTATTTTTTATAATAATTGAAAATTTTCACAGGTAGTTATAAATCAATTAACAATCTATATAGTTATATGAAGATATATTTTTTTATAAATATATAATATATGTTTGAAACTTTTAACACTTCAACTTCCTACTATTACCAACACCATTAATTTATTTTAATACACAATCTCTTCATATTTCAACTAATTAACCACTACAACCCAAAAGTTTTTGAACTTATGGTACTTAATTGTTACTTATGACACATTAGTTAATATAAAGATATATATAGTTCGCATAGGATAGGTAGCTTATTTTGGTAGAGTTTGAAAAATAAGATGGAAGAAAATACGACTTGACAATATACAATAATTACTTTAGACTCTTATTTATGTTATTACTTGTATGTTTTATTTTATATTTATTTTAAATTCGGAGACAATTTATGTAAATATATTTCTATATATTTATAATGTTGGACCATCTATAATAATTAACTCCAAAAAAGGTGTTATGTTTTTTGTTCGATGTTTGGATGAAAAATTATTATTGATACATATGTCATATGTTTGATTTATTTTTTGTTTTTCGTATTTTGATTAAATCTAAAATGTTTATGTTTATATTTGATTGGTTAATATATTTTTACTATATTAATTTACTCCTGCGCAACGCGCGGGAATACGCCTAGTTACAATATATATACAAAAGAAACTTACAATTTAAGTTCAAGGCTACGGATTATACCTCAATCAATAAACGAAAGAAAACCAAAAACCACCACTCGGTTTCACTGCTACGTGCTTCAAACCATGTAATTTTAAGCAGTGATGAATTGTAGGCTACTTGTGATTAGACCATGTTTATCTGCCAAAATGACGGCCGATTGTGAGTATAAATCTTGATATTATATATAATAAAAGAAAATACAAAAGCATGTAACAACCATGTCGTTTGGCGATTCATAAATCACGACTCAATATTGCCACTTGTCATTCTATAGGAGATTCTAGAAAAAAAAATTCATTTTTCCTATCGATTCATTAAATTTTGGATAAAGAATACGATAATGTATATTAATATTTGAGATTTTAAATAATAATTATACCAAATTTTAGTTTTCAGTTCTCTATAAATTGAGTAAAATATTGACATATTTTCATAAACATTTTGAGTTCATTTATGGTATTTTAACCTTCATATATCTACTGTGGATCCTAATTATCCAAATTATTTTCCAAACACCCAATTTCATAGAAACTTATATAGTGGCTTTTGGTTGGTGGGATTTCAGTGAAATTTGGGGATATTGAAATCCAATTCTTTTGAATTCCTATGTTTCGTTTAAGTTTTACTAAGGAATAAGATTACTTAATAGGGTTGAAATTCCATTGAGAGAGAGAGAGAGGAATTAGTTCATTTGGTGATTGGATGGAATTAATTCGCTTGGAGGAGTGAATGTTCAATATTATAGTTATACCCTCTAACACCATCACAATCACCTCTGTCACCACCACGTACCACCACTACCACCCACCACCACCGCCACTATCCGCTGCCACCGCCACCACCGTCCACCACCACCCACCTCTATCGCTACTAATAATTAGTTATAAAACAAAGTAAATTAAGTAAAAAAAAACCAGAAAAGCAAATATGTCATTTTACATGAATTTCAATTCTATTTCGTGTCAACTAAACAAAATATTAAATTTTATTTCAATTTTATTTCCTGCCAATCAAATAGAATATATAATTTGATACCAATTGTTGACATATTCCAATTCTTTGACAGATTTTAATTCCCTCATATACATTATGTGAACCAAACGACACCTTAGTCACAAAAAAACTCTCAGTTGTCTCAATCTTTTTATATTTGGTTACATATTAATGGAAGGCATTTTATTTAATTATAACATAAAAACAAAGTTACTTTAAAAAAAATACATATAAAGTATATATTTATTATTTTTTAGATATCAAATTAATATGAATTTATAAGTAATTAAATTAAATGGAAAAAATAATATTATATGTTTAATTAGATTTTTGATAAATGATAAAAAAATTGAGATTGATTGTAGTATTAGTTATGTAAGTGAAGGAGTAACAAATAATATTTTAATGATAGATTGGATTGTGATAAAATAATAATAAACATATTCTTACAACGACTTGGGTTGCCACATACCTAAGAAGAATGTGGCCTACAATTAGAAGATCATAGAAAGGACATTGAACAATTTAATTATTCATATTTGTCAATAATAAATATAGAAAAGTGAATGGAATAATATGAATATATGATCCCAAAGATTGACAATTCCATAGATCCATGATCAAACATCCAGGTAGGACTGTAAATGAACTGAACGAACATGAACAGATGCATGATCATGTTCGTCCGTTTAAGTTTAACCGAACAAATGAACGAACACGAACGCATAAACGAAAGAATTTCCTTGTTAATGTTCGTTCGTTAAAATATTCCTTTGTTTATGTTTGTTCATTAAGGTTCTAAACGAACATAAATAAACGAACATAACAAACATAAATGAACATAAACAAACGAACATAAAAAGCAATCTAAATGAAGATAAATACTAATAAACGACCGTTAGCATCCAAACACTAAACCATACATAAATACATGTATCTTCTCCAAAATGCAAAAGTAAACTTGTTAACCCTTTTGCTACATCATACAACCCTCATTATAAAACAATTATATCATAATATGGATTAAAAAGAGAGAAGTAATAACTAACATTGATGAGTTTAACTTGAATATGATCTTCAAACGGTCACACCTCACAAAAGATCAACATATATCACATCGTTATGTTCCTATAATACAAGCGAAAAACAAATAAAGTTCATTGTGAAATATATATATATATATATATATATATATATATATATATATATATATATATATATATATATATATATATATATATATATATATATATACACACACATAGGGGCGGATTCAAGGGAGTTCCAGGGTGTGCCCTTTCACCGGCTCAACTTTCGAGCGACTCTATCATATAGTTCATTCTCTTAGCTTCGCATGGATATATAATTCGTATTCTAATGATTTTTCCTTGATTTGATATGATTTTTTAAAAATTATGACCACAAAACAGACTCACCCAAAATGATCAGTGAGAAATTGATCTTTTCACACTACTTATGTTCATATTCAACTTTTGGGCTCAACTAACCAAACATACTAAACTCAAATACGGAACTTTTGGTACCAACCTCAACCTCATACGACTTTTCTAGAATTACTTATGATTTTTACAAAATAGGGACACATTGCAGCAAAATCAGAAAAGTTTACCAAAAGATGTTCAAGCTAGGGTTTCTATCCGGGAATTTTTTTTTGGATGCATCCCCTAGTAATAATTCTTGAATCCGCCACTGTATATATATTTATATATATATACACACACACACACACACATGCACACACACACATACACACACACGTGCACACATGAATGTAAACGAACGCATATAAACGAACATAAACAAACGTCAATGTGACAACACCTAGTAATATCACATATTTTAGTCATTGTTGAGCCTTATTCTTAGTGAAATTATATCATATACATCGTGGTATTCTCACTTTTCGTGCCAGCACTTGTTTGGAAAGAAATAATGAAAACAGGGACCAAAAGCGTGCAATTTGGAAGAAGTTTGTAGATCAAGGCAAAATTAGGCAAAGACGTACGTGCGCCGCGGAATTCATCAAGGCGCGACGCGGGTATGAAGCGGTGGAAAGAATTCAAATGCCGATAAAACGGGGATAAACCCCTACGCGCGACGCGGGATCCACTTATGCGCGGCGCGGCTTCGAGATTTTTGCAACTATAAATAGAGGCTCTTAGGTCGAAAAAAGCAGCGAAGACCTGGTGTTAAATCGACCCCCAAGGCTCTTTGACTCCGAGATTTAGCTTCAGCAACCATTGTTTGGTATTTTCATGTTTTTATCTTTAATTTTCAATTAGCGGCTAGTGTCTTTGGGAGTGACAACCATTGACATTGAGTCTTTGTTTCTGTTTTTAATAAGTTTGGTTACTGTTTTGAACCTATTGGATCTGATTTGGTTAATGAGAATCATTTGGTTTATGTTAATTGCTTAGTTTTTCGGTATTTATGCTTGTGAATGATTTTTGAGTAATTGGATTGTGTTTGATGTTTGGATTGCCTTTGATTGCTTCTGAATTGGAGATGTACTTCTGATTTCAGTAGGTAACAAGGTTTAGTTAGTAGTTTAGTTTAGTTAATGCTTGCTTGGAATTGTTTTAGTTTATGTTCTTTTGGGATTGTTTTGGAAAAAGTTAGGAACTAGGTCCTCTGACTGTAGCATGAGACTGCAGTTGGTAATCTGTCACCTGTCTCGACCACGTAACTCCTGTGGATCGACCCTGACTTCCACTGTGCTAAGTGTGTGTGTGTGTGTGTTAGGTATTTTCTTATTTTTGACCGCATGACGACCGCTGCGATGTCAAATTTTGGCGCTGTTGCCGGGGAGTTGTGAGCTTGAGAATAGGTGATTTGTAGGACTTTTAGTTTTTGAGTTTTTTTGGTTTTTGATTTCAGTTAGTTAGTAATTTTGGTTTTTGATTTCTCGGGCGTGTTGCATTAGTGCATGCGTACCCGTAGGGGTGAGCAATTATCCCCTTTGCATTTTGACTCAGAGATTGAGCGAACTGCGCGCAATATCCGTGCACGTAGGCATTTAAATACAATGAGTTTTAGTAATGTCAGTAGTAGTATAGTGAGGGTTGCCTAGGAACCCTCGGGTGAGGCAACGGGGATGTCATTGATTCCCCCGGTTTCAGAATTCCACATTGGGAGCATGAGTGCTACTGGTGGTGCAGCTTCAGCCCCTGCACCTATACCTTCATGCACTCCGCCGTCGATTCCACCATTTCAACCTTTATCCCAACCTCAATCCACAAACCCATTTACATCTGCCATGTCTTGGGGAGCGCCGACCCGCGATGGCACCCCAGTATCTAGACAGCAGACACCTATTTCTCAACCCATTTCACAACCAGCACCAGTACTTTTTAAACCACAAACCACATTCCAACCTATACCACCGCAGCAACAATATCAACAGCAACCACCTCAGCAATAGTACCAGTATCAAGAGACTAAGGAGAGGTATGATGAAGAAGACGAATGATGGGTTCCACCAGCACCACAGCAACCATGAGACCGAGGTCGAGGACCTCCGAGAAGACCACAGCTACACCAACCACTACAAGGTCAGCAGAGATATAATGATCATCACTTTTACGGTAATCCTGAGCAACCTTTGTATTTTGCACAACCGAGGGGGCAGTCGGTTGCATCGCACTTCCAGCCACAGGAGTACGATGACTCGTCGCCCATTTACATGCCTGATGATATAGAATCTCAAGTAGAAATTAGGCCCCAGTTAATAGGAATATTAACGCAATTTAGAGGTTATAAGACTGATGATCCATACAATCACTTGTATGAGTTCATAGCTATCGCAAATGCTAATACTCCTAGACACACCAATAGGGATACTTTTAGGTTAAGATTATTTCCTTTCACATTAAAGGATAAGGCCAAATACTGGTTCACATCTCTTCCATCTAATAGTATCACTAGTTGGGACCAACTTAAGGCAAAATTTTTCCAAGAGTTCTATCCAGTTAGTAAAACCACAGAAGTTAGACGCGCAATTCAAAACTTTCAGCAGAAGCCCAGAGAGGCTTTTCACGAAGCGTTTGATCGATTAAAGGAGTTACTATGTTCCTGTCCGCACCATGAGGTTCCTAAATGGCAGTTAGTGAAATTGTTCTTTGAAGGAGTAAATGAGACACATCAAGCAATGATAAATGCCTCATCAAATGGGACATTTATGTGGCAAGAGCCAGAGGATGCCTGGAAATTCTTAGAGCAGTTAAGTTTAGGATCTAAGGTCAGTGGATCCATAAAGGACAATACAGTCTATGTAGCAAACATTGAAGCAGAAAACAAGTGGAAGACAGAAATTCAGAAGGAGCTCAGTGCTGTGACTAAGAAGTTTAATCAAATGCTCGTGAGGTTTCAACAAGAGAAGGGAGCATATGTATTGCATGGGCAAGTTATATGTAATACATGTGGTGAAATATGACATAATCACAATGAGTGCTCGATGACTCATGAGGAAATTAGTCAATTGCATGGGTATGGTCAATTTCATAACACACCACGACCATTCAGAAACAATCAGCAACGAGAAGCAAGGCAACCACCAATGAGGCAGCAGCAGATGCAACTTCCACCTCCAGTGGGAGGTATGAACATTGGCATATAGTTAATTTTTGAACTGTTAGTTAAGCTTCAGGAAGTGGAGGATGCCAATTCGAAAGCAATTCTGAAGTTAGGGGAGTTGATTATTAAGATGGAGGAAGATAGAGCTCAAGAGAAGGCACAACAGTCGAAAGTGTAAGTGAATGAGGTTATCACACTTAGAAGCGGGAAGAAAGTCGAAAGTGTAGAAATAATTTTTGATGAGAAAGAAGAACTGGAAAAGGAAAGAAAAAAGGGGAAGGAAGAACCAGCAAGGAAGAAGAAACAAACAAGTACATGGGAGAAGGGGGAAACAAGTGGGACAGTTCCTTTACCCACGGCTTTGGAAAAGCTGGAGAAAAGACCATATGGGAAGAAGGGACCGCAGGCGGAAGATATGTGGGAACTGTTTAGTCAAATCAAGGTTAACATTCCATTAGTTAAACTTATCAAGGAAGTCCCTGTTTATGCAAAGTTTCTCAAGGATATGTGCATCCACAAAAAGCATATCTTGTCCCATTTGCCTAAAATGATTAGTTTGCCTGAGAATGTAAGTTCTATTTTAATGGATGCATTGCCTCCCAAGATGAAAGATCATGTGGTTCCTCTCATCTCTGTTGACTTAGGTGATGTGCACATTAAGAGAGCTCTATTAGATTTAGGCGCGAGTGTGAACATTTTACCGGGACAGCTTTTTGACAAGTATGACTTCGGTACTTTAAGATCTACAAATGTAATTCTTCAACTTGCTGATAAGTCTACAAAGATTCCCAGGGGAATGTTGTCAGATGTTATCATTAAGGTGAGAGATTTCTATTACCCAGATGATTTTTTAGTTCTGGATACCTGTCAGGCGGCCAATGGAGAGCAACCGACAATCATCTTAGGGCGACCTTTCTTGGCTACAACCAATGCAAACATCGACTGTCGTACGGGGGAGATGGGGATTTCCTTTGGGCATCGGCAAACTAAGATCAACATTTTTAATGCCAAAGGTAATACCATGGAGGATGAAGAATGCTACCAGGTGGACATCATAGATGAGTTAGTACAGCAGTATACGCCAGAAGTGCTACAGCAAGAGGTGATGGAGACTCAAGAAGAAGGAGAGGCTGAGCAGGAAAAGCAAGAAGAAGCAGCAGAGAGCGACAGAGGCATGAAGTATGAGGAATGCGCGCATATAGAGAAGCTACCGACAGAGATTCCCAAGACGTTAAAACCATCATTGTAGGAACCACCAAAGCTGGAATTGAAACCATTACCAGCCCATCTAAAGTATGCCTTTCTAGGAGAAAAGGATACTTTGCTAGTGATTTTAGTATCAAACTTGACAGAGGAACAAGAAAAGGAATTACTCAAGATATTGTCCAAGTATAAGGAGGCTATTGGTTGGACAATCGCAGATTTAAAAGGAATTAGTCCAACCACATGTATGCATCAAATCATCATATAAGAATGAGCTAAACCTACCAGAGACACGCAGAGAAGATTGAATCCAAATCTAAAGGAAGTTGTGAAAAAGGAAGTTCTAAAGTGGCTAGATGCTGGGATCATATATCCGATCTCTGATAGTGAATGGGTTAGCTTGACATAGACAGTGCCAAAGAAATTTGGAATAACTGTTGTGGATACTAAGGATGGTGACAAAGTTTCCACAAGACCCGTGACTGGATGGAGAGTATGTATTGATTACCGGAAACTCAATGCCGCTACATCTAAGGACCATTTTCCATTACCATTCATCGATCAGATCGTGGAAAAGTTAGCTGGACAGAAGTATTATTGTTTCTTGGACGACTATTATGGGTATAATCAGATTTCCATTCACCCGGAGGATCAAGCAAAAACCACATTCACATGTCCATATGGTACTTTTGCGTTTCGCAGAATGCCATTCGGGTTGTGCAATGCTCCCGCTACATTTCAACGGTATATGATGGCGATATTCTCTGACATTATTGGTGACGCTTTGGAAATCTTCATGGACGATTTCTCGATTTTTGGATCAACATTTGAAGCATGCTTGAGTCAATTGGAAAAGGTGTTACAAAGATGTGTTGAGTCTAATCTGGTGCTTTCTTGGGAGAAAAGCCATTTCATGGTTAGAGAAGGAATAGTTTTAGGTCATGTGGTCTCTGAGAGAGGATTTGAGGTAGATCGTGCTAAGGTTAAGGTTATTTCCACATTGCCACCCCTGACATCCGTAAAAGGGGTTAGATCTTTTCTAGGTCATGCTGGTTTTTTACCGTAGATTTATTAAGGATTTTAGTACTATCTCAAAACCTCTTTGTGGCCTTCTATTGAAGGACGCACCATTTATTTTTGATGAAGAATGTGTAAAAGCATTTAGCATTTTAAAAAATAAATTGGTCGAGGCCCCTATTCTAAAACCTCCTGATTGGACTCAACCTTTTGAAATAATGTGTGATGCTAGTGACTATGTTGCTGGTGCAGTATTAAGCCAAAGAATTGACTGGAAACTTGTAGTTATTTGCTATGCTAGTAAAACTTTTTCTGAAGCTCAATTAGATTACACAACTATCGAAAAAGAATTACTTGATGTAGTATTTGCGCTAGACAAATTTCGATCATATATTTGGGGATCCAAGGTGGTAGTTTACACTGACCACAGCGTTGTTCGACATTTGCTTGCGAAAAAGGAGTCTAAACCAAGATTAATCAGGTGGATACTTTTGCTGCAAGAGTTCGATGTAGAAATCAAAGACAAGAAGGGAGCAGAGAATGTAGTGGCAGATCATCTTTCTCGACTGCCAGCAGAAGGATTGTAAGCAGGAATTAAGGATTCGTTCCCAGATGAGCAGTTGCTGGAGCTTACTGGAGCTCCATGGTACGCGAATTATGTGAATTTTCTGGCCAGGGGAGCAATACCAAAACATTGGACTAAAAAAAGGCAAAAGCAGTTCCGCACATATGCAAAGAGATTTATTTGGGACGACCCTGACCTTTTTAAGGTAGGTGAGGATCAAATAATTCGTTGATGTGTGCCTGACAGTGAAATTGAGGAGGTATTGGAACACTGCCATGCGTCAGCATGTGGAGGGCATTTCAGCGGTAAGAAGACAGGATATAAGGTTCTAGAATCTGGATTGTACTGGCCAACCATCTTCAGGGACGCACATAAAACTGCTAAGGAATGCCTCAATTGCCAACAACTAGGAAACATATCGAAAAGGGACCAAATGCCTTTAAACCCAATCTTGGTAGTGGACATTTTCGATGTTTGGGGAATCGACTTTATGGGTCCATTTCCCACGTCACATGGTTATGTTTACATTCTAGTAGCAGTGGATTATGTTTCTAAATGGATCGAGACAGAGGCAACCCGCACGAATGACCACCAAGTGGTGTGTAAATTCGTAAAGAAAAACATTTTCACCAGGCATGGAGTTCCACGAGTGATCATAAGTGACGGAGGGTCCCACTTCAAGAATTTAAAATTTGGAAGGCTGCTAAAGCACTACGGGGTGAATCATTGGATTGCAACACCTTATCATCCTCAGACGAGCGGCCAAGTGGAAGTGTCTAATAGGAAAATAAAAGAAATTCTTCAAAATACTGTCAAAACCGATAGGAAAGATTGGGCACTAAGATTGGATGATGCGCTATGGGCATACCAAACTGCTTATAAGACACCGATTGGAACTACGCCATATCGGCTGGTTTATGGGAAAGGTTGTCATTTGCCGGTGGAGCTTGCCAACTGCGCCTTATGGGCAATCAAACAAGTCAACATGGATTGTACTGAAGCAGGAAAAGAACGGAAATTACAGCTGTCTGAGTTGGAGGAGCTACGAGACGAAGCATATGAAAACGCGGCCACATACAAATCGAAGATGAAACGGTATCACGATGCCAAGATCTGATTGAAAACATTTGAGGTAGGGCAGAAAGTGTGGCTGTACAACTCGCGATTGAAGATGTTTGCCGGGAAACTGAGGAGTAAGTGGAACGGTCCCTACGAAGTAGTTAGTGTCACAGACTATGGTGCAGTGGAAATCCAGGATTTAAAAGGTGCACAATCATTTAAAGTCAATGGACATAGGCTCAAACCCTATGTCATTGCGGGCACGTTTCAGAAATTGGAAGTGGAAACGGTGGAAATCGTGACAGACAGTCCTGTGTATACGTCATAAGTCAGGTAAGTGTACGTCCGGCTGAAGATGTTAAACTTAGCGCTTGTCGGGAGGCAAACCGATCATCATGTGTATATTTGCATTGTTCAATAAGTAATAATCACACCCAATTGGTCACGGTAAGAAAAGAACAAGTGTGGGGTCATTTTGGTCATTTTGCAACAACGCGCCGCGAGATCCTAGGATCCGCGCCTCGTGTGTTTAGTTTTCGCGATTATAATTCAAATCAGATTTTTATACGCGACGCGGATAGAAGCTTCCCGCGCCGCGGTCTTATCTTAATTTGAATTTAGAGATAATCACTAAAAACAGAGTTTGAAATTCAATCCAAATCCCCAACTTGTATAAAATCAAAAGTGCGTAAATCCTGTAAATTCTTACTGTCGATCACTCGTCTGCAACTCACAATCACTCCATCTTCGTTCTCTCATCACAACAATTCAAGTAAGTTCCCTAAATTCACTCTTGTACCTTCAAGTTCTTGAAACTAGTGCAAAGCCTCTGTAGTATGCAATGTGGTTCGTTGTGCTGAAATTGATGTTGCCATTAGGATTACAATGATGCATGCTACAAAACCCGATAATTAGAATAGCAATTTTGGCCTGAAATCAAGTTTAATCGTCGGTTCTGTTTTAAACTTTATACGCCGCGCTGCGGCTTGTTACAGAGCGTGCCGAGGAGTATGAAATTTCAAAGACCGCGACGTGGCTTCTGTATTCCGCACCGCGGCGTACGCTGAACAGTGGCTTAATTTGGGTTTTTGCTAAATTTTACAGGCAACGATGTCTTCCTCTGCAAGTTCGGAATCCATCGACTAGAACTCCTTGGCTACAGGAGTAGATAGAACACTTGCCTACAGCTTTCGCAACCGCCGATCCATTCAACAACATAAGAGGATTCTTCCCGCCCGGCCAGTCAACTAGGAGTTGACCAAGGAATCGGGAATTCTTGAACATTTACAAGATTGGTTAGTCCAAATGGGTTACGAGGACGACGAACTCACTTACACGTGTCGGGCAATTGAGAATGTGGTCCATATGGAAGAACCTATTTATCGTGAGGTGTTCTTGCATTTCTTGCAAGTTATCACTTTGATGATCAGCCATTGGGGATGGATACTGAAGAGATGATCCAGTTTCGGTTGGGGAACCACAACAGGAGCTGCAGTCTAAAGGAGTTTGGGTATCGAATTGAGCTGTATACACAGGAAGAGTCGCAAACACCGGGGTTCGGGCCATTCCACAACCGTGCCAATTATGATGCCGACGATTCCTTTTCATTGGGTGATTACTGGAGCACCATATCTTCCACGCGGTATCACGAGAATACCGTACGCGAGGGACTGATGCACTTGCCGGCGCACCGGATGCTGCACCGGTTGATATCGACCATGTTTTGGCCCTGGACAGACGAGGAACGGGTGTTACCACGTGAGCTACATCTCATGTGGTGTTTGACACGGATGCTCCAGACATGCAACATCCCCTATTTTGTCGCCAGCTATTTCAAACAATTGACGGATGCGCCAATGAAATATATAGCTCTCGGTGGTGGACATTATGTGATGAGGCTGGCAGATTCTTACGGGTTACTATTGAAGGGTTTCTATGCAATCAATGAACACAAAATATTCCTAAGGTTCACATGCAACCCTAATAAAGATCTATGTTTTTTTCTATGAAGATTAGAACTAAGAACCTAAAGGAAACAATTCAATTCTAAAGAACAATTAGAAAAAACCAACCATTGATCTTATGATCCTTCAAGCAAGCAGCAAAAGAATCCTGCCTCAAATGCAAGTCACACCCAAGTGATGGAAGAATCAGTCCAGCAGAGTAAATCCAGAGAGAGGGAGGCGTGGGATTTAGGGCACCCAGGGGGTTCCTTATATAGCCTCCTAGGGTTACACCTGAAACCCTAGAAAGCCTCCAAGTGGACAAGGCTTTTGGACACTTGGACCAGACTCCCCAAAACCCTAATAGGGTTTCGCCAAAACCCTGGAGGCTCCTCCAGGGTGGCGCCAACTTTGCCCCAAGTTTTTATCTGGCCAGTTATTCAACTATTGAATAAATGCCAAACCAGTCCCTGCACCTTTTAATTAATTAATTTAATCACTAAATTAAATCCAATTAATTCTAGATTAAATCTTAATTAATTATTATAGTTTCTAATTAATATATTAACACTTAAATATATTAATAAACCATATATATATTTTCTATTGATTTATTATACAATTAATAAATCAACTATTCTCTCTACTGAACTATATATCTATCCTCCATCTATGAGGGCAACCCAAATGGACTTTGCTTTTATTCATAAGATAAATACAATTATAAGTCATGGCTTAGATACCTAATCCAACAGTCTCCCACTTGGATAAGTCTATGACTTTAATTGTCTGAACTCTGACCCAGTCGGTTCTGTCCAAAGATAAGTGATCTGATGATCCTCCGTCCAACAGGATATTTTCAGACTCAAGACATGGACTAACATCAATCTTGGTATGATACTCTGTTTCTCGATTTCTGATTTGCATATGACTTTAGAGACTACTAATTGAACACATCAATTTAGTCCTGGTTGGCCAACACTTTCAGTCAACTTCAAAATCATCGAGAGGCCTACAGATATCTGTTTCCCATCGGGTCAGTGGACGGATAAGTTTCGACTTATATGTCCATATCTTTTGCGGGTCCCAATACATACAACAATGCGTTTTATAACACCGAGTTACTGGCGCGTTTTCGCATTGTCAATAAGCACTTGTATCGCAAATAACAGATCATATCTCTTCACTTAAAGATCACCGGATATTATCGTCTTAACATTGCTCGTGATATAATCCATGAAGCAATCTGTTAAGCGCGGGTTTATCCAATACTGAAATCTCTATTTTCTAAGTACTCACGAACGTTGCAGCAGTCTTACTGCAATGTCTAACTCTTTAGACAGTCTGCAGCCAATTCATGACAGTCTTAGTTCATACATACTTCCTAACAGTATGATTGACTGTGGAGTTTTAAATAATCTAATTATTAAGGAAGTTAAACATGCAAATATAGAAACACAGAAATAAACAATTGACAAAGGCAGTAACAATACTCATTTATAAATCTCAATTATAAAATCACGTAGTCAATTACATTTATACTGTTACAAGTTTCTAATCTATCTAATTACTAAAACTAATATCATCCTTCAATCCAATGCTCTGAGCATGCCGATTGTGCTTGATCCTATTCAGAGCCTTAGTCAAAGGATCTGCAGGATTGTCTTCTGATGATACTCGCTTAACCAGTAAGCGCCCTTCTTCTACTTGATGTCGAATGTACTGGTACTTTCTTTCGATATGCCTGGACTTTCCATGGTCTCGCGGTTCCTTTGTCAAGGCGACCGCTCCTTCATTATCACAGAAAAGTTCCACCGGCTCTTGAATGCTCGGGACAACTCCAAGGTCCCCGATGAAATTCTTCAGCCAAGCCGCCTCCTTAGACGCTTCACTCGCTGCGATGTACTCTGATTCGCATGTTGAATCAGCCACCGTTTCCTGCTTGGAACTTTTCCAAGTGACCACTCCACCGTTCAAAATAAATACCCAGCCCGACTGGGACCGTCCACTGTCCCTATCTGTCTGGAAGCTGGCATCTGTATATCCACTCACTTTTAACTCATCACCGCCACCAAGGACTAATACCATATTCTTTGTCCTTCGCAGATACTTGAGTATGTTCTTGACTGCAATCCAATGTGCTTTTCCAGGATTACCCTGGAACCGACTAACCATGCTCAGTGCATAGGATACGTCGGGATGAGTACATGTCATAGCGTACATGATCGACCCTACTGCCGAAGCATAAGGCACCTGACTCATTTCAGCTATTTCCTCATCGGTACTCGGACTTTGAGTCTTACTCAATTTAGTATTACTTTGGATTGGTAACTCTCCCTTTTTGGAATTTTCCATGTTAAATCTCTTTAACACCTTTTCCAAATATGTACACTGGCTTAAACCTATCACTTTTCTCTTTCTATCTCTAAGTATTCTTATCCCGAGAATATAAGCAGCTTCCCTTAGGTCTTTCATGGCGAAACACTTCCCGAGCCAAGCCTTAACATTCTGCAAGGTCGGAATGTAGTTTCCCATGAGCAGTATGTCATCAACATACAGCACCAGGAAAGTGACTATACTCCCACTAGCCTTGACATATACACAGGACTCATCTTCACTCCTAGAGAAACCAAATTCTTTGACTTTCTCATGGAAGGAAATATTCCAACTGCGAGATGCTTGCTTCAACCCATAGATTGATCTTTCAAGCTTGCATACTTTATCAGGGTGCTTTATGTCTACAAAACCTTCTGGCTGACTCATGTAAACATCTTCAGTCAGTTTCTCGTTAAGGAAAGCGGTTTTGACATCCATCTGCCAGATTTCATAATCATGAAACGCAGCTATGGCAAGCATTATCCTGATTGACTTAATCTTGGCTACTGGTGAGAAGGTTTCATCATAGTCAACCCCCGGGGTTTGAGTAAATCCCTTCGCAACTAGCCGAGCTTTATTAGTATGCACTTTTCCATCAATGTCAGTCTTCTTTTTGAAGATCCACTTGCATCCGACTGTCTTTCGACCCGGTACATTGTCAACCAAGTTCCAAACTTGATTGTCATACATGGACTTTATCTCGCTGTCCATTGCATCTTTCCATTTTGCAGACTTGGGGCCTGCCACTGCTTCACGGTAGTTAGCTGGCTCATCCAAATTAGTCAATGTACGATCACTGACTAACGTGTCTCCGTCCGAAGTAATATGGAAACCATAGAACGCGGGCGGCATGCTAACTCTACCCGAACGCCTAAGGGGCAATGAAATGTCAGTGGGTCTAATAGGAACTTCTTCCTCATGTTGGTTGCTAGTTTCTTCCAAGGTTGTTTCATCGGGCGTCTCCTGAATTTCTTCGAGATCGATCGTACTCCCACTGTCCTCTTTGGATATGAGTTCTCTCTCTCGAAAGAACCCCCGTCTTGCTACAAAGACCACGTCCTCGCTCGGTCTGTAGAACAAGTATCCAGAAGACTGTTTCGGGTATTCGATGAAGTAACACCTCTCACTTCTTTCTGCGAGCTTATCTAAAGTATCTCATCTCACGAATGCTTCACAGCCCCAGACTTTGATGTGTGCCAACGAGGGAACTTTCCCCGTCCACATCTCGTGCGGTGTTTTCGCAACTTTCTTGGTTGGTACAAGATTTAGGATATGGGCGGCAGTCTCTAAGGCATACCCCCAGAAATGGATTGGAAGTGAGGCTCGACTCATCATGGAGCGAACCATGTCCAACAAGGTTCGGTTTCGTCTCTCTGCAACACCATTCAGCTGAGGTGTTCTTGGAGGCGACAACTGTGAAACAATTCCACATTCCTTAAGGTAATCGAGAAACTCGATACTAAGATACTCACCGCCTCTGTCGGATCTAAGCATCTTTATCTTTCTGTCCAATTGATTTTCTGCTTCATTCTTAAACTCTTTGAACTTTTCAAAGGTGTCCGACTTATTCTTGATTAAGTAGACATATCCATATCTACTAAAATCGTCGGTAAATGTCACATAGAACCGCGTGCCATCTTTAGTGGTTGTTCTGAAGGGACCACACACATCTGTGTGTATGATATCCAACAGACCTTCACCTCTTTCAAAGGAACCTTTGAATGGTGATTTTGTCATCTTGCCAAGTAAGCAAGATTCGCATACATCATCCGACCCGAGGTCGAATGATTCCAACACTCCATCCTTTTGGAGTTGGGCGATGCGTTTCTTGTTTATATGGCCAAGACGACAATGCCACAGACATGTCTTTTCTATACCGCTTGAAGCATCAATAGTTAAAACATTTTTACCATAATTGTCAACACACATAATAGATTCATACACTCCATCACAAGGCATATCATTAAATATAAAAACATCATTTTTGAAAACCGAAATTGAACCATTCAATTTATTAAACTCGTAATAAAAACCTTGTTTAAACAATGCATGAAACGAAATTATGTTCTTTGTCATATCAGTCGCATAGCAACAATTATGTAATTCTAATCTAACTCCACTACTCAGCATCAGTCCATAAACACCGATCTTGGTAACAGGTGACGTTCGCCTATTCCCCATGACCAGGTTCAGTCTGCCATGCTCTAGTTCCTTACTTTCCTCTAGGCCCTGCAAATCAGAACAGATATGAAAACCACATCCTGTATCAAGGACCCATGAACGGGAAAAAGATGAGTTATTAGATATAGAATACGTACCTGCCTGTGACAGTTTCACTTTTCGTCCTTGACATCTTGCAGATACGTTGGGCAGCTCCTCTTCCAATGACCCTTCTGCTTGCAGTAAAAGCAGTCGGCCTCTTTGGGGTTCCGAACATGTGGAATTCCGGAAGACATACCTTTCGGGGCACCGCTGGATGACCCGACATGTGTCTTTTCCCTCCAGTTTTGCTTAGGAGGGCCTTTCCGTTTCTTTCCCTTTCCGGAGCCAATAGCCAGGACGGGCGGGTTGATAGGGAGCACAGCCTTTCCCTTCATCCCGTCCTCAGCCGTACGAAGCATGCGGTGTAACTCAGCTAGATTTTCCTGGTTGTTGTTCAAATGATACGCCAGTATGAACTGGTCATAAGAACTGGGCAAGGAGTTTAGCACTATGTCAACTGCTAAATCCTCATGGACAGGCATCTCCAGCTTTCTAAGTCTTTCCACATAACCATGCATCCTCTACACATGTGCACAGATGGACTCGCCCTCCTTGGGCTTGCTGTTAGTGAAAGCTTTTACAACCTCACGCCTTTCGATGCGCTCTTGCTTGCGAAACCTTTCCGCGAGCTCTTTGTACATCTCGTAAGGCCAATAGTCCTCATAGATACGCTGCAGTTCAGGGTTCATAGTAGCGATCATGATGCAAGCCACTTTGGATGCATCATCAGAGTGTTTAGTGTACGCAGCGATTTCCTCGGGAGTAGCGGTTTCAGTGTCCACATCAACAAGCTCGGTTTCTAGAACATACTCTTTATGTTCAAACCTTAGAGCCATTTTGATGTTGTGGATCCAGTCATTATAGTTGGTGCCGTCCAACGTCACCTTTGAGCATAATGACAGAATCGAGGTGACACTACCGGGATTTGAGTGGGGAACGGATTGGTCAGAAGACATCTGAACAAGAAGAATGTAGTTTTAATCAGATATAATAATAATAATAATAATCCTTATATTCACCCAAGAATAAATATAAGGCTAGGATCCTACAATAACAATCTATAATACCGAAAAGGGATGCCGTAATCAATATTGCAAATTTTATAAGGTAGACGAATGACGATTCAGCCAATTCCACCGCGGAAACATAATCATATTATAATGGAATTCCTAGTTTCTTTGAGATTTACCGAACTGTTCAATAGCATGTTTTAATCTCGGGAATGCCCCGCTGTTTGTGACTGGGATACCGAGGATCACAAACCGGGTGTGAATAATCATGCAAATTACTTGGTACTCTTGAAGTCAATTGTCATCTCTAATTAACGTGCCGGTAAACCACACACGCTCCGTTAATAATGACAAAATCAAGAAACCCATTGCGACATATTGCAGACCCCAGTTGGCGTGCCGGTAAACCACACACGCTCCACCAACGTTCCACAAGGTGCAATGTGCAATTTATTGGATTAGCACCAATTCACATTTTTAACTTAAAGTAACTAGATTGGGATTTGTTTTAGGGTTCTAGTACTTTCAATTATAGCATTATACTTTTAAGAGGCTTAGCGGTTCTATCATACCCATTCGGCTAACGACACTCGACTGACCAGGAGAGCGGTGGGTAAGAATAGATACCCATTAGACTAACATTTTATAGTCAGTCGCCTTATACCCTCTTTATAGGACAGTTTTGTGAATGAGGCTTACTAGCGGTAGACTAACCAATTTTTTTATACATATTAAATTAACTTTTAATTTTAAATACATATAAGATATATTTTAATCTCATTAAAATATTTTAGAATTAATTAAATTCTAATTTTCGCAAATTATACTAATTTTTTGAAAATCTTAATTAATTCTTTAAACTGATTTAATTCGTCTTTTAATTAATCAATTAATTAAACTAATTAAATCTAGGTTACAGATTACCAAATTAATCAAATTAATTTATCTGTATTTGTCCCTATGATTCTCGAAAATATCAAGCCAAGGAATTAGGGTTCAAGTTATTTTAGTTGATCTAGTTACCAAAAATAACACACAAATATGGCAAGTAAATCAAGCAATCAAGGGGGACCAATAGGGCATGGCGGCTAGGGTTAGGAAACCCTAGCCAAGCCGTCGACTTTTAAGGCCACCAAGGAGGTGATTTTTCGCAAAAAACACCAACGCCAAGAATCATGCAAGCAGTTCAAATCAAATCACAAGAAAACAAGCTAACTCTGATACCACTGAAGGGTTTCTATGCAATCAATGAACACAAAATATTCCTAAGGTTCACATGCAACCCTAATAAAGATCTATGTTTTCTTCTATGAAGATTGGAACTAAGAACCTAAAAGAAACAATTCAATTCTAAAGAACAATTAGAAAAAACCAACCTTTGATCTTATGATCCTTCAAGCAAGTAGCAAAAGAATCCTGCCTCAAATGCAAGTCACACCCAAGTGATGGAAGAATCAGTCCAGCAGAGTAAATCCAAAGAGAGGGAGGCGTGGGATTTAGGGCACCCAGGGGGTTCCTTATATAGCCTCCTAGGGTTACACCTGAAACCCTAGAAAGCCTCCAAGTGGACAAGGCTTTTGGACACTTGGACCAGACTCCCTAAAACCCTAATAGGGTTTCGCCAAAACCCTGGAGGCTCCTCCAGGGTGGCGCCAATTTTGCCCCAGGTTTTTATCTGGCCAGTTATTCAACTATTGAATAAATGCCAAACCAGTCCCTACACCTTTTAATTAATTAATTTAATCACTAAATTAAATCCAATTAATTCTAGATTAAATCTTAATTAATTATTATAGTTTCTAATTAATATATTAACACTTAAATATATTAATAAACCATATATATATTTTCTATTGATTTATTATACAATTAATAAATCAACTATTCTCTCTACTGAACTATATCTCTATCCTCCATCTATGAGGGCAACCCAAATGGACTTTGCTTTTATTCATAAGATAAATACAATTATAAGTCATGGCTTAGACACCTAATCCAACAACTATCTGAATACACCACCCGTGGATTGACAGTCATTCAGCCAGTCCCATTTAGCCCACCGACCACCACTTCCCGAGATGTTATTGACGACGGGATTACATCGGTCGATCGAACACCCTTCCCAGTTCTACGAGGCGAACCATCAACATCTAGGAAGCGATCGCGGGCAACCGTCAGTTTGCCCCGAGGACTCTCTCCGGCCACCATGGAATCCATATTCCTAGCCGATGAAGTGAAGACGGTTTAGCAAGCACTGCACACCCACAAACAAGAACACAAGGTTCAGGCAATGGCGATGCACGAAGTGGACCGACATACGAAGAATACACACGAGCAGCTTCTTTGGCTAACAGAATGTGTAACCAATTTCATCAAAGGCTCACAAAATCCCATTCCGCGACCCCAGCCACCAAACCTTACAGAGGAAGAAGAAGAAGAGCCCATGGAAGAGGATCCAGATGAAGAAGAGGGAGAAGAGGATGACACTGCCCACAATTGAGGGCAGTGTAATTACTTATGATTGAGTTGTTTTCAGTTTTAGTATAGTTTCGTATTTTTTTGAACAATTCATAGTAATTCTTAGGATTTTAATGTTTCAGTTTACGAATAAGCCTTTTGCAGCATTAGGAAGTAACAAAAAGTTAGTTGTTTTTGTGTTAAATCTTTTATTGTGAGTGTTTGAAATTGAGGCAATCTGCTAAAATTACCGCGTCGCGGTACCCTTATAGGACGCGACGCGGTCTTTTCCCATTTGATGGTAATTTCAACTCTCGTAATTACCGCGACGCGCGCACTTCAATCACGCACCGCGGCCATCCGCAACACATAAAGTTAGCTTGCTGTACATTTTTTTTCAGTTTCCTTTCATTTTGTTTGTTGCGTTTAATCTTTTTGTGAATTATGCATGTGATACCAAAATGGAGGAGTTGTTTCAAGCAAGTGTTGGGTGACCGTGCCCCCTCTACTTGTCTTGACTACCGGCGTGTTCACTGTTGCGCTACAACTCCAGAATGCTAAATCGAGGACCTTTTTGTTCGTATTTGTACCTGTGACACCGAGCACCAACCAAGCAATCTACCGTCCAAAGGGGTAACTCTTTCTCCCTTGTTCTAAATAATTTTTGTACAACGGGGACATTGTACGGTTTTAAGTGTGGGGTGTGGACGATCGAAAGAGTAGTGTTTTTGAAATTTTTGCGGAAATGACCGATTTTCAAAATTTTAGCAACTTTTTCAAAAATTTTAATAGGTTATAATTTTGAAATGAATAGTTTGTGATTGTTTATAACATTAGTATTTTTCGAGAAATACTATGTAGTTGTAATCATGCTATTAGTTTAGTCAAATAAGTTGAGTTTTATGAGTCTAGAAGATTGGACCGTTTTAAGTTTGGGATTTAGGAAGGGACTGTCAATCAGTGACCTTTGTTGTTCGAGCCGGTAAGACTAAAATGGGTGGGGCTTATGCACCTTGCCACCTAAAATCGTCTGGTCTGGGATGGTATTTCTGAAAGCTCGTTACACAGACAACATCGAAAGTCATGGATAGTTCTTTTATGGCCTTTAGAATCTGAATGAGTACGTACACTTCATTGTGGACAGAAAATTTGTAATCAAAGGTTCTCTAGAAAGTCATGAATTCCAAAGAACATTCCGATTATGTTTTCATGAACTATTTCACTCTAACTCATAAGGTAATAAGCTTTGAAACTGAACACAGTAAAAAATTGTTTGAGTCTTAGTTAAAATCTATTAAAAACTCTCTTGCTTGGGGACAAGCAAGGCACAAGTGTGTGGTATTTGACAACGCCTAGTAATATCACATATTTTAGTCGTTGTTGAGCCCTATTCTTAGTGAAATTATATAATATACATCGTGGTATTCTCACTTTTCGTGTCAGCACTTGTTTGGAAAGAAATAATGAAAACAGGGACCAAAAGCGTGCAATTTGGAAGAAGTTTGAAGATCAAGGCAAAATCAGGCAAAGACGTACGCGCGCCGTGGAATTCATCAAGGCGCGACGCGGGTATGAAGCGGTGGAAAGAATTCAAATACCGATAAAACGGGGATAAACCCCTACGCGCGACGCGGGATCCAATTATGTGCGGCACGGCTTCGAGATTTTTGCAACTATAAATAGAGGCTCTTAGGTCGAAAAAAGCAGTGAAGACCTGGTGTGAAATCGACCCCCAAGGCTCTTTGACTCCGAGATTTAGCTTCAGCAACCATCGTTTGGTATTTTCATGTTTTTATCTTTAGTTTTCAATTAGTTAAATAGTTAGTGATAGCGACTAGTGTCTTTGGGAGTGACAACCATTGACATTGAGTCTTTGTTTCTGTTTTTAATAAATTTGGTTACTGTTTTGAACCTGTTGGATTTGATTTGGTTAATGAGAATCATTTGGTTTATGTTAATTGCTTAGTTATTCAGTATTTATACTTGTGAATGATTTTTGAGTAATTGGATTGTGTTTGATGTTTGTATTGCCTTTTGATTGCTTCTGAATTGGAGATGTACTTCTGATTTCAGTAGGTAACAAGGTTTAGTTAGTAGTTTAGTTTAGTTAATGCTTGCTTAGAATTGTTTTAGTTTATGTTCTTTTGGGATTGTTTTGGAAAAAGATAGGAACTAGGTCCTCTGACTGTAGCGTGACACTGCAGTTGGTAATCTGTCACCTGTCTCGACCACGTAACTCCTGTGGATCGACCCTGACTTCCACTGTGCTAAGTGTGTGTGTTAGGTATTTTCTTATTTTTGACCGCATGACGACCGCTGCGATGTCACAATGAACGAACGTTCATGAACATAAATGAACGAACAAACAATCTTGTTCATGTTCGTTCATTTACTAAATAAACAAAGATAAACGAACTTCCCGCCGAACAAATCACGAACGGTTCGCTGAACGTTTAGTTCGTTTACAGCCCTACATCCAGGAAAGGGTACATGCTTCAATAGCTTAGATGGAATTGTGTTAGAGATTAATATTTCATACGAGTTATCATCTACCAAAAACTATATTCTTTCATGGATCTTTGCAAAAAGTGGTAGATCTTAGGAAATATGTTGGGAAACATTTGTAACATATGTAAATTCATTTCGATAAATAAATATATTAGGACTTATTTAATCATTCAAATATATGCTTGCAAGTAGACAACTTGATAAGAATATAATTTTCGATAAATAAAGACAAATAATAAACCATTGAATACTTAAAGAAATATAAACAACAATCTGTTTATTAAATAACTAATACAAACACACACACACACACATGTTACAATAATAGTAGTCTTTATAATAATATGGTGTTCCTATCACTTAGTATTTTACCAAACATACGCCTACATATATGCCAAATGCTACAACTGTTGATGGCACAATGTGATTCTACAAAGGCTTAAGGCTTCAGTCATCATACCAGTCTCATAGTGGAGCCCGATTCATTCTAGGTGGGTTCAGATTAAGTTTATCACATTCCTTGTCAATTTAAGGCACACATCTATTAGTGGAAGCGACACACACACACACACAAAATTTTAATTATGTCCTTGGAATACAAGAGCTTCATAATAAGTTAGGCATATTAGTCAAAACCCTTGACAAGCTGTTAACGACTAACTATCGATGGCCCTTTAAGGTTGAAATTTTTGACGAGGTCTCTATCATACATAACACTACTAGAAAATAGGGGTATTAGCGACAAAATTTTAGCGACGGAAAAAATCCGTTGCAAAATGCGACGGTTTACCGACGGACTTCCAACGTATTGGGAAAACTTAACTTTCAAGATTTTAGCAACAGTTTTGCTACGGTTTAGCGACAGAAGATGGTCCGTTGGAAATCCGTTACCATATTACCGACAGTTTACCAACAGAATTCAACAAATTTAGAATCCGTTGGTGAAAATGTTATCTATTTTGTAAAATCATAATTTTACCAACAGTCCGTCGGTAATCCGTTACAATATTACCGACAGTTTACCGACAATATTCAACAAATTCCTAATCCGTCGGTACTTTGTTGGTGATGGTCCATTGGAAATTCGTTACTATTTTACCGACGGTTTACCAATGGAATGCAATGAGTTTGGAATCCGTGAGTAATCCGTTTGTGTAAATGTTATCTATTTTTAAAATCATAATTGTGGGTTTGAAACGATAAAAATTAAAAAAAAAAGGTCGAAGGATTGTTTCTGGTTTTCGAATTAAATTCCTGATTGGAATCGATTAAATCTGCTGATCGTAGGAATGGAACTTGAGTCGTAATATGTTTAGAGCGAAATGTGGATTTACCATAAACTCGGCTAATTACGTTTGATTAATGGTGGCATAATTTTAATTGCTATCCTTTTTGTTTAATTTTTAACAATAAAAGTCCCTCATTTTGTAGAATTATTACATCTCGTAGATTAACCATTAATCACCTTACCAGGACACCACATATATTAAGCCTAAACTGAAATATATGTGTTTAGGTGAATGAAATATCAGTTATCTGACTATTTCGCCTAGGTCAAATACGATTCGATCTCTCCCCAAAATCGAATCACGCTCTCTTCGCCCCTCATCACCGCCCGAGCAACACTTGAATTCTCTTCATTACGACTTCACCTTAAAGACGCAAATCGATAATCGGCATTTCACCTCAGCTCATCGATCACCGCCCTATCTCACCGGAAGTCGCCAATCGGTACTTGACCTCAGCAATTGCCAATCGTTACTTCACCTCGAAGACACAAACCTAAAGCATGTCGTCTATCACGCTGTCTAGCTCGAAGCTTGACGAATTCAGCTTGAAGCCAACAAGGTAAGGATTCAATTTATCAAAGCTAGGGGTAGGTAGGCAATTTCATAATTATCTTGAAGCCACGAACCCAATTCAGGCTCAAGTCCATGAATGCTGATGGTCTGATGTCTTTATACTCACTTATAATTGTAATTGTGTGTGTTTAGCCGGTATAGATAATGGAAATTACGAGGAGTTGTTGCAATGTCTGTTTGGTCTACTACCTATTCGATGAAATGCCTAAGAGAAATTGATTAGACTTTCATATAATATTGTTGCTACTCTTGTTTAGTCATCTTTTTTGTTAACTTAAACAAACTCAAATGATCAAAAACTTGAACGGATTCTTATGAAGTGCTTCCTTTCCGGAATGCCTGATTTGAAGTTGGGATTAAATGACAAAATCGGCCTCGAGAAAGAGTCTGAAATTAAATATATTCTATGTGGTCTCTAAATATTCCATGTCTACATTCATATACAATACATGACTTAATGGATTAAGTGATGTTCAAGTTAATATCTCATTATGGCCACGTTTCAAGATGATATTTGACATGCACATCAACAGCCTTCGAAATGCAAATGTGAAAACATTATGGGAAGATGATGTCCATGCACATTATCTCATGAGGCGATATGCTGAGTTTACAGCTTCACTTATTCAACTCAATGTTGACTATGGTGATGGCCAGGTCAGCATACACAAAACTCAAACTCATCCATTTCTTGAACTCATTATCTTTATTTCAACATTTTTTGTTCCATTTATTTGAAGCTTGATCTGAACATGGGAAGACTCAAAATGGCAATCGATGACTTGCTTATTAAGCTCGCCAAAACAATCACAAAACCGAAATTGCAGACAATGTTTCTTATCAACTATGACATGACAATTGCAGTTTTGAAGGTGCGTTTTTTATTGTATAATAAATTAATAATTATATGATTTGTAAATTAATGATGTTTTAATCTGGTTTCAGGAGGCGGGTCCCGAAGGTGGCAAAATTCAACTCCATTTTGAAGAACAATACAGCTGTTTATGTGGTGAGTTGTTAACTACATACTTCCCTTAAGGCGAACTTTTAAAAAAATGCAATTTTTTCTCGTTAATGTTATATATAACTATTTTATTTCTGTGTCTTACATGAAGAATTATGTTGGAACATTTTGGTAATCTAATCAAGTTTGTCAAAACCCGAGCCTGTAAGTATCTTAATCTTTTTACTACATTAATATTTGCGAATATTGTTAGAATTTATTAATATTATGAAATTTGTTTCTTTGGAATGTAAGGGCAAATTCGTAATTTTCTCATTCAGATGTTAATTTAGAATAAAAAAAGAAAAAGAAAAATTCCTGTAAATTTAAAATTTATAAATGCAGCTGAGGACCCGAGTTCCAGGTCGGAAAAACCGATCACGGTTGCAGAAGTGGAACCGCTGGTGATGGAAAGCAGCAATTGAGTTAATACATGGTGACGTCATCACTTCATTCAGTAACTTTCTTTGTGGAATGGAGATATTAAGAGCCGCCTTAACCACAACTTCTACTTTACTATACGGAAGTGAGTACTAAATAATTGTGTAACCCGTTAGGTCATTCTGTAACTTCTGTTTAGATTAAGTCAAAAAGTAAAATCCAGGTTAAGTGCTTAACCCGTTAAGCCCCTTTAGTAAAAAAGTATTTTGTTATAATAACTTGCAGGATATGGAAAGTCCCTGGTCAAACCGAGTCAACTTTGAGTACGGAAGTGGAGTTGATTTCAACGATTGCTGAAAAGAAGTCGTGGACTAGACCACCTATACAGATGGCGTTTCAGGTGCTTTATTTTTTGTTATCAGTTACTTTGATTTTTGAAAGTTATAATTATGTCATACTTTTAATTTACAGGAAATGAGTTATTTACACATTTAGTCCCTACAGTTTTTAAGTTGCGGGAATTACAATTTTGGTCCCTATAGTTTTTTATTTTTAGGAAATAAGTAAATTGCACTTTTATTCCCTGTAGTTTGCGATATTCTGCATATTAGGCCCAAGTCTTGAAACTTTTACAAGAAGACTAAATTACAGTTTTGGTCCCTGTGGTTTCAACTGTTTTGCACTTTAGGTACAAGTTTTGAAAATTTTACATGGATGGTCACTGTGGCCGACTAAAATTGCGTGCTTAGTCCATGATGCTCTCACCATCAAGCCTCCTCTGATAAATGTCTCTAAAATGACCATTTTACACAAACTTTTGTCTTTTTCTCATTTTAGTTTTTATTACATGATTACTTATTATTTGTTTCAATAAAAAGTCCTCTCGCAGTCTCGCTGCCTTCGTTTATTCAATAGTTTTGTGTATTAGTTTATTCACTCAAAATTATAGGATTAATTTATTTATGTGATTTTGTAGGTTCCTATGTTTACATCATCTGGATTAAGAGTCAGATTGCTCAAGGTACATTTTATTACATCATGTGTTGTTTTTAATTTAACAAACTAAGACTTATTTTTTAAAATCCTTTTCTTTTTGTAGTTATGGGAGAAGAGTGGTTACAATACGGTTGAGTGAGTCAGATAAATTACAAAAGCAGGTTCATATGAGATCAAATGTTAAGATGAAACTGTGTTATGATACTGTTTTTGTAGCTATGGGAGAAGAGTGGTTACAATATGGTTGAGTAGAATTTTCTGTTCCAATATACAAAAAAATTCACTTTTTATGAAATTTAAGATGTTTTTTATACTACTATCTACTAATCGATCAGTGATGAAAATAGAAATGTTGTAAAATCCGTCAATAATTCTTTTCTATATACTTCCGTCGGTAATACGTTGCTACAAATATTCTGTTGGTAATCTGTTTCTATAAAATTCCGTTGGCAATCCGTTACAAACATAATCTGTCGGTAATCCGTTATGAATATAATCTGTCGGTAATCCGTTATGAACATAATCTGTCGGTAATCCGTTACGAACATAATCCGTCGGTAATCCGTTACGAACACAATCCGTCGGTAATCCGTTACGAATATAATCCGTCGGTAATCCGTTACTAATATTACTATCTTTTTGACCGTCGGTAATCCGTTACTAATGTTATTCGTCGGTATTCTGTTGCTAATTACCGACGGCAAAATCTGTCGCTAAATTTTGTCTTATCCGTTGGAAATTCCGTTGCTAAAAATCAGCGACGTAAAATCAGTGACAGACTTTGTCCGTCGCAGAACTGTCGGTAAAACCAATTAGCGACAGAATAGCGACAGTTTGTGCCGTCGTTAATGCCCTATTCTGTAGTAGTGTAATATATCTTGCATTGATCACACTCCATGTGTGTCACTTGAAACTGCTATTTGAGTTCTAAGATAAGATGGAGTTTTTGAACTCATTTTGAACCTGTGACTTAAATATTTAGTTTTGAAAACATGAAGTTTAAGAATAAAGAGGGATTACGTAAAGTAAAGAAATTAGCCATGTTGCCATTTTGTGACGAGTTGTGAGATTGTCAAATTTGACGATAGTTCAAGGCTAATTTGTAACAAACTAGGAAAAGGTTTAAAGAAAGGCAATTGCATTGGTGGTTGTCGAGGCCAACAAAAATAAACCCTACTTCTAGTACACAAATTTGCGTATAACGGTAAAGGATTGTATTCACGGAGATTGGTTCAATTTGTAAATCAATGCGATCAATTCAAAATGATATATATTTTTAAACAAAATAAAATAAGGGGGGGGGGGGGGGGGGGGTTGATTGTTTTCGTTGAAAGTAAAAACGAAAATAAGTCACAAATTTTGGCGAAATGATTTCAATAAAAACAAGTAACTTAAAAGAGTGAAATTCAATAATGGGTAAAAGATCAATATTGAGATTATAATCTAAGCACAACTAGTTCAATTATCATCATGGTTTATGGTGCAATATCTTAATTCAACCATATTGGCTATAACAACTCAAAAGCTTGAGTCATCTAGACCCTCTTAATTCATAAAGACATTAGAAAAGCTCTTAATATCCGTCTTAATAATCAAAATCATGACTCAAATAAGCATTTGGTTCAAATAAGTTGATTAGCATTAAGTTCCAAGAGTCACCAATCCTAAACAAAAGTTACAAAAGCTTGCACTTTAATTTTTAGAGAATAAAATCTTATGATTATTTATGAGATAATAAGCATCCATAAAAGCCGTTTGTTACCAAATTACTTCTAAAATCAATTATGCAATTAAGGAATTAATTAACAATAATCATTCAAGCATTTAAACCATAGAAATAAAAACAAGAACAATCATAGAGTTTTAAACAAAGATTTCATTCATAGATGAACTAACTCATAGAGTTTGAACGAAGTGTCATGCATAATGGGGACAATAGTTATTTTCTTTATCTACGTTGTGACTTTATTTTGGAGTCTCTTGATCATTTGTTTTTTTGGCGATGAGGTGTTTGTGAATATTTGGAGATTGATTTGTCGGTGATAGGGTGTTCCCTGGATGTGGCTCGGTCTCATCGGTAATGGAGAGTGTGGTTAGTGAATGTGAAGTTTAAGAAGGAGAGTCGTCTTTACTCGGGGGGCCATTTTGTATACTACACTTTGGTGTGTTTGGAGATTTTGTAATGAGGTACATTTCAAACGTCCAAAGCCAAGAAGGTGTGTCTTACCGAATGATGTTGTCACTTAATCATTTTGTGGTTTAATTCTAGGTATAAAAAACATAAAATTAATTAGGTAGGTGGCTTCAAAGTCTTGCTCTAGTTACTTATCATTTATAATTTTCTAGCATTTTATTAGTTTCTTAATATTAAGCTGCCATTCTAAAAAAGCATAATGGTAACCACGATTTTAGTATATAATAACTCGCAATTTGATTAGTTGCGAGGTTGGCATTCATTTGTACGAATGTTCATTTGAATGGATTAGTTTGATATGATTTGATCCAATCGAGTGAACCCATATTAATTTTGGTTGTCAAAATTTGGATTCAAATAGTCTAAAGTACATTATGAACCGATCAAAACTAACCGAATTACAATTCAATTAGATTAATTTTCATAATTCGGTTTTCAAGAGTACGATGTATATCAATATATATAACCTTACTATATTTTAAGCAATTTTTATTTTAATTCAGAAATATATCTTATTTTTCATATTTTTTTTATCTGTTAGTTTCTTAAATAACTATACCTTATTGAATATTCAAACAATTGATTATTTTATTATAACTTTAAATAATATTATATATGTAGTTAGAGAAAATGATTATTCGGTTTTTTTTGTGTATATGGCTATCATTTTAATAACCAAAACCGATATGAAATCCAAAATATCAACTCGCCTTTTGTCCAACCAATTCAAAAGTTTGAATATAGGAACTATATAATCCTATCCAAACCGCTCAACTAGAATTTTGATTATATCTTAATAGTAGACAATCTTAATCATCGGAATGGTTATGTAGAAATGATGTTAATGATTAATTGCAAAAAGACCAAAAGTTTTAATTTTTTCTCGTTTAAACAAAAACTTCTTTTATGCCAATTTTAAACCAAACATTCTATTTGGGTTTGCTAAATTAGTAGGTTTGTAAGTTACCGGCAAGTTAAAAATAAAAAAAATAAAAAACATTTTTTTCATAGCTTGTTATTGTTATATGGTTGTATAACATCGAAATTGGTTTGTAGAATGTTTGGTATGTGGCAATGTTTCTGTTTTTGTGACGATGTAGTTGTGCAAGTATATGTTCTCCATTTCAATGTATTCAAAATGATGATAATACGTCTGAATTGTTAAGCTAGAGACCAAAACTAGGATTTCATATGGATATTCTATAAAGAGTTATTGCTAATCTAACACCGCCTTGAGCTAATCGCGAATTAATAATAGGTAAACGAGATAAAGAAAGTTTGTTGCCATTTCTCGCATGTGTATGAGATAAGTCCCCGATGCCTCCTAGGAAGCAACATGTTGGCTTTGCACCATGAGACAACAAGACCAAGTTGATTAAAAAGCATACTTTATAACCTGCAATTTGTGATCAACTATTAATGTTGAACGATAATACTATTGGAGTTTATTAACTACTCGTACATTTTCAAGGCTAGTGCTCCTATGATTGCGTGAGTTTTCAAGGCTAGTGCTCCTATGATTGGAGTTTATTAACTACTCGTACATTAACTACTCGTACATTTTAGGGTCCTACTTTTCATACCCCAAATTTTCTTACTTTACCCCAGTAATTATGATTTGTTTGGTAGATTTAGGAACTTTAAACAATCAACTGCAATTAAATTCAGTCAAATTTTTGGAAATATAAAACTTACGTTGAAGACTAATTAAAGACTATTACATCAACAAAACCCAGTAAGGTAAACTGGTACATATTCCACATTTTATGGTTTTACGGTGATACTTCAAGACAACCTCCGGCAACCAGAAACCACCGGACCACCGGGAACCAACCTCCGGCAACAAGAAACCAACATCCGGCCACTGATTAAACACCCTGTGACCACAGAAAGAAAAAGAGTGAGAGATGAGGGAATTGTGAGATGGCCACCAGTGAAATCAGGAAAGATAGAGAGAGATCGAGAGATACCGGCAAATGGCATTGGCGAGCAAATCGGAGATCCGGCGAGATGAGGGACTGGCGAGATCGGGAGACTGGTGGTGAGGGACCGACGGTGAGGTCGGGTGTGAGAGGCTCCCACCGTGAGATCGATCGAGACTGAGAGAAGTACTGTGAGAATGAGAGACCGAGAGGTTGAACGAGAGAAAGAGGGACGAGAGAGACGGCGTAGATGAATAGATGATAGGGTTTTTTTTGTTTTTTTTTCCTTTGCTTTCGTTAGATATATCCTTTTTTTCCTTTTTTTTCTTTAAATAACGTCTATAGATAATTTGTTTTAATATAGCGCCGATGATATGCAATCTTCTTATAATATTTATCATACTTTTTTTCAATAATTTCTAATATTTCATTCAATTATGTTTCAATGATTATAAAGAAAAATGAATTATTATGTAATAATTATATTTATTTTGGGAAAACGATAAAATAATTATTAGGAGGTAAAGAGTGAAAAAAAAAGGGTATAAATAGACCACCCCCTTAAAACCTGTTCCTCCTGTATGTGAATCTCCACCTGATGCTTAGCTAATTTACTCATGGTTAATAATTAAGGAGAAACAGCAACGTAATATCTTCACAACAAATTTTATTTTGTTTTACCCCATCTCTTATTAGCAAAAATATAATTGAGTTGCTAGTTTATATATATATATATATATATATATATATATATATATATATATATATATATATATATATATATATATATATATATATATATATATATATATATATATATATATAGGGGTGGGTTCAATGCAGAACCAAATTAAATCACCTAACTGCAGAACCATGTTCATCAATGAACATAAATCCCAAAAACCCCAAAACCAAAGATCGTAAAAGATTTTACCTTGTAATCGGCATTCTCCAATTCGACCAACATCTTCTCTGCTAGGATTTAGTTGAGGTATGAACTGTTTTTTGTAGTTTAATCGTGCGTTAATGTTGGTTTGGTTATGCCTATGTAATCAAAGATCGTAAAAGGATTTTACCATGTAATCGTATGTTATGTTCATGTATGAACATATGCATCAAGGTACTGACTACTGACATAGCTAATCCACAATATGCAGGTTCTGATTGTGTCTGAAAGTAAGAGATTAACTTGAAAAATCCTTCCATGGTTCCACCTTGTATAGCTTCTATGAACAATTGCTGAAGGATTTTACCCTATGTAATCGTATGTTCATTAATGAACATATGTTCATTAATGAACATAGTTCATTAATGAACATATGTTCATGTATGAACATATGCATCAAGGTACTGAACATATCAAGGTACTGACTACTGACATAGCTAATCCACAATATGCAGGTTCTGATTGTGTCTGAAAGTAAGAGATTAACTTGAAAAATCCTTCCATGATTCCACCTTGTATAGCTTCTATGAACAATTGCTGAAGGATTTTACCCTGTACTCGTATGTTCATTAATGAACATATGTTCATTAATGAACATACGATTGAAATCGAAGCTACTGAATCTGATGTAACAAACATATGTTCATTAATGAATATATGTTCATTAATGAACATACGATTGAAATCGAAGCTACTGAATCTGATGTAACATCAAAGCTACATAAAATGCAAAATCGGAGCTGTAATGTGTGATTCAAGTCTAAATCGGAGTTACAGAAAAATAAGAAATCGACATTTACCTTTTTCCCTGTAGAAATCGAACCACGAATCCACGAAAATATAGAAAAATGAATTACAAGTCGTCGTCGATCGGAACTTTCCCTGTCCAAGATCGAGTTTTGAGTTCTTGAATTTGACTTCGTAAGTTCGTATCGTATCGTATCAGAGAGACGGAGATATCGGAGAGACGGAGATGTCGGGTGTTGACCAACTACTAATTAGTGTGTTTTCCGATCTTTGGTTTTGAGGTTTTTGGGATTTATGTTCATTGATGAACATGGTTCTGCAGTTAGGTGATTTAATTTGGTTCTGCATTGAACCCGTCTCTCTCTCTCTCTCTCTCTATATATATATATATATATATATATATATATATATATATATATATATATATATATATATATATATATATATATATATATATATATATATATATATATATAGAATCAGGATCGGATGAGGACTCTTCTTAAAGTGAAGACTTACGATGACACCTTACAAAAATTGAAAAAAATATATAAATAATAAAATGGATCATAGTACTATATCGGAGAAAAAAAATTCAAAAAAAAATTTTGGATCATTATTTTTTTTATAATGAAATAATAATCCAAAATAAAAACAGAAAAATTGCATCATTACGTTTTGCAATGATTCAAATTTTTTTTTCAAATTTTTTTTGATAATGAGATAGTACTATTCTCGATTTTATGATTTGTATTTTTTTAATATTTTTTTCAATTTTTTTAAGGTATCCTCGCGAGTCCTCACCGAAAAAAGAGTCTTCACCGGAACCGAACCATATATATATATATATATATATATATATATATATATATATATATATATATATATATATATATATATATATATATATATATATATATATATATATATATATATATATATATATATATATATATATATATGATTATGTTTCTTAGAGTTAGTTACCCCTAAGGTAATTAAATGTCCTCAACTAGAGCATTACTTCATTAAAAGGTTAAACATTATGCTACTAGTTATCACTAACAATACCTTAAATTGAATGTGGGATTTTGGATATTTGGCTTGATCAATTACATGAAACTTGGTCTTCTCTAAGGGTGATCCTATATGTTTGATGACATTTGGATACCGAAGTAATTAAGCTATAAACCATGCAGGAGAAACCAGATATTTAGACTTAAAATAATCAAGTTTCCAACACTTGGGTCATTAATTACAAAGCTCTAAAACAACTCATTTCACAATTGATACCTAATAAACTACAAGCACCTGCCAAAGAACTCCCCTATTTGAAAATACATTGTTGGGTACTCGATGAACAAGATCTAAGCCATTTTGGTTGAGTATCTGGTCAATTAGGTCTATTAAGGTTTGAAATTTACAAGTTTTGTTGGTAAAATGTTATGTGCAAACGAGTTCTTTGATAGAGAATAAGAAAGTGAGAGATTGTACGAACAGTGAGTGGCAAAAGGCAAAGAGGATGTGGCAGATTAGTGACTTTATGGTGGACTAGTTGTGTAAAGGGCAGTTAGACTTCAACTGTAGCTGTGGCAGTGAATAGTTGAGCAAAAGTAAGAGAACATGCCTCTTCAATGGTAGAGAGGATTTACGTCTTGCTTTTCATAAGCCGTCAGGCTAAAGCTAACATCTTTCTCATCATTGATCACCGGAGTCGTTGTCGGAATGAGAGTGGAGTGGAGTGTCGATTGTTTTTTCCGGAGAGCGATGTCGATGGTTAGCGAAGGGTAACTTCAAAACCAAGAGTTCCAACCAAATAATAATAATAAATGTTTGGTTTCAATTGATAAAAAAAATATTTACATATTTTGAAATGTGAAATGTCTTTGTAGGGCAAACAACTATCATTTTGTACATATTTAGTCATTTTTATATTTTTTTACACTATTTACCATTAAACTCATCAGAACTATTTAAAATCTATAATTTTATCCGGGAATACAGGTTGACGCTTTTCTTGTACACAATTGAACATTAGACTTTTTCGTAAACAATTTATCAGTAAACTTTTTGTGTACATGAATTACCATTAAATTACAACATGATCATCTTCTTTGATCAATATCATCCACTTCCACCGCCACCATCCACCATCCACCTCCAACAACAAACAACACATTCCATCACTACTATTCACTACCATAATGACCCATCTCCACCATTCCCCATAACCACCACCAAGAAACTAATATATAATCATGATTAACCTACAACAAAATCGATTAAAACCTTACAGTTCAAACTCATATTCCAGCAATAAAATTGTCTCAAAAGGGAGGACAACACCTGATATTACTTATCTAAATTTGATGATGTTTGTTAAACAACAAATGTAGGTTTAATAGTATTTCTTAAAGGAGGATTTTATCCGCACTAAAAATTCCTTATCTACACTAAAGAGTGATTATCTAATAATTGTTAATGATGTGATTTGCCTATTATTTCTGATTTTAAGTTATACAGAGATGATTTGTTTTAATTTTCTTTTTTTGTTTTGATACGTCAGTCCCTTACTAACGCGCTTCTTTTTCTTGATTGTACCCACGCGCTTTTTTTCTTTTCTTTTGTTTGAACAACATATTCATCCAACGCCACTTTCATTTCTATTAAACATATATATATATATATATATATATATATATATATATATATATATATATATATATATATATATATATATATATATATATGTATATATATATATATATATATATATATATATATATATATATATATATATATGTTTATTCATATATGAATATGAATAATCATATATGAATATACACATTCATATATGAATAATCAATTAAATATACATATATACATACTTAATGTGTATGACGTTAAATAGCATATTTTATCTCACAATTAATTACTGTTAATAATAAAAATTGATTACGGTTACTGTTAATACATCCCAAATAAAACAAGGTTCAACGACATGCTTTCTGCTTTGGCGTGGTCCGCAAGACATCCCAAATCATAAAGCTATTGCCATTGCTTTTGTTTACGGTGGACATTATGTAAATGTTGACTTACAAGGAGCATATCCAATGCCTACTATTTTGCCACTTTGACGTAACTACAGATTCAACCGTTCAGCTGGATGGGAGACATTATATTCTGATCGATTAAAGGCCTACATCCCTCCAAATGCACCACGCAATGATTGTAATATTCCAACAGTTGAGATATCTGATAATTAATACGATATTGAAAGTGTAATAATTTGAGACATTCGCAAATTATTATATTGTTTTCTTATCATATATTTTTAATAATAAGATATAATGTTGTTTTGTTATAATTCGATAATTTTTGGAATTTGATACGTCAACACACCGCCTGTTAGATATTTTTATAGAATCATCGAAAAGAAATTATTCGTCAAAACAACAACGTATTTGTAAATTAAACAGAAAAATTTAATGTTCGTTGTTTAATAAATAAACGAAGCCAAAGACAAGTACCACAAAAAAAAAACTTTTCAAATTATATATATATATATATATATATATATATATATATATATATATATATATATATATATATATATATATATATATATATATATATATATATAAGAAACTATAGTATTAATTAACATAAATAACTAAATATATATTGTAACATTTGTTATTTGTTATTTATGATATTATATGATCGTATAAAAGAAATTAGTTTGACAAAATATGATTTTTAGACTATATGGAATGAGTAAAGTAAAATAAAAAACATTAATTAAGAGGGAAAAAATAAAGAATAATAACCATGGAGGAAGAAGCATAGACGGGAATAGCCTACCACAAATGTAATAATTATTTAATATTTAATTATAAATAAGTTTAAAAAAATGGGTGATGTGACCATAAAAGTAAAGGATATGATATGTTGTTGATTATATTTCATAATAATTTTAATAAATAGAATAATTTGTAGTGCAAATAGAAGGACCTTTTCTTAAATAGGTAAATTAACTAGACCTCAAATAGATAGGCGGTAAAAATAATATTTCTTAAAAAATATATATATATAAGTTTAATGTAACTACTAAAAAATCTACTAAATATGTAAAAAAAAAATAGCAATTCATTACCCTACAAATATTCTCCAAACTAAGGTATGATCCTTTTTGCGCTTATCTTTTTTTCTTTTTAAAAATATCAGTTCGAAATTAAGTTCAACTTTCACCCTTAAAATATTTAATAATTCATGTTTTCTTTCGGTTCAACGATTCAACCCTTTTCAGATTTGTTTTCTCAAATTCTTGGAAATTTTCGATCAAATGACTTGTCTCATCTTAACTTAGGAAAGTTCAGTGATTCTAGATTTTAGTTTTCAGATATTAGGATTTTCTACTTGTCATTTCAATGTTACATCATAAAAAGTAACACACGTCCAAAAACTACTTCTAGATTCCGTCAACAATTCTATCAATTTGGATCGACAATAACATTAATAGCATCCTTAAACCAAACTAAAACTTAAATCACAATGATACTAGCAAAGTGATCAAAATACAAACTAAGACGATCCTAGTTGACTTCCAAACGGCGGTTCGTGATTGATCGACCGCGAAAAGTCAAGTATCGACGGCTGGTTTTGGCCGGCGCATTGAACCGGGAGGCTGAGCATCGGGTTCACAAGCGGTTCTTGATTCGCTGTCATGTTGCCGGAGTTGTTTCCCAGGTTCAACCCACCGGTTCTTAGGTTCTGCGGCGGTGCACACATGGAGTACAAGTTTATCCCGTTTCTCATCGTTAACATCTGAAACATTAATCACCACATTATGAATTATCAGTTCTTGAAGTTTTATTTCGTTTTTGGCTTAAATCACGTGAAATGAAGCCCGGCAAAAACATCAAACCTGAACTTGAAGCTGAAGCTGCTTCAGATATTCAATGGCTTCATCCAGCATTGAAGCTTTATCCGTCTAAAACATCAAATCAACCGAGATTTACGTTTATATCGAAGCATTCATGATTAGATATAATCAATCGTACTGTACGCAAACTAACCTTATTGGAATTGGGGATGAGTTTCTGCAAGGCCTTCATCTTCTCATTTATCTTGCTCCTTCTTCTCTGTTCCAAACAAAATCCGATTATTAATGTCGAATATCACATAGAGTACTACTTATCGGTGATCTACGGTTGATTTTGTTACCTTTTCGGACAAATTATGAACCTCTGCAGCTCGTGTTCGTTTTGAAGGATTACGGGGAGGATTTTGTTTTGCGACCATTTCGTCCATCAAATTTTCGAATCCCTCCAGACCCTCCTGCAATTTGAGAAAGTGAAAACGTTTTAAGTTTCATTCAACAACCCACCATTTGTGCTCAATTAAACAAGAGGTCGGATGAAATTAAACAAACGAGAAAATATCAGATTACCTCGCTTTCGCAATCATATTCGTCTGGGTCATAATCGATACCCACTGAAGATGAAGAGACGTGGCCCATGGCATTCGCCGGAATGTTAACACCACCTAGAGAAGATAGTGTGGGGATCTGATCGGAGATGGACATCCCGGAGGAATACGGCAGTTGTTGGCGTTGGATTTCATATTGCATTTGTTTGGGAGTGAGAGATAAGGAGGAAGAAGAAGTAGACGACGATGATTTAAACAGGATCTGGCGGAGGAGAAGGGAAATATCATCGGTGGGTTCAGGCGGCGGAGAATATGAAGAACAGACAGGTGGTGTATCATACATGTCCGCCATTTTTGCAGAGTTTACACATGCATTGATTTAACAGAAGAGAGTGATTAAAGCGGAATTTTGAAAGACCCTTTTCTATGTTTAATCTGTAGAGTACTGTACGTTGATGGTAGAGAAAAGGTTTAAAAGTGTAGCAGGAATTCGAGAAAGAGTTATGGGCAAGTTATATAGTTGGCGACGAATGATGAAGATGGTAGTTGAGGAAACGCCACGCGCGGCGGAGTGAGAGTGTGACAAACCTATCAGAAACCATTGTTATAGAAAATAGAATTTTTTGTAAATCAGTTATGTGGATAATTTAAAAAAAAAAAAAAAAAGAGATATCAATAGTTCAAATGGGGTATTACCAATAGTTTTCAATTGTAATGGGATGAAGTTGTATGACAAATATAATCTTTATTTTGATTTAAAATATATTGGTATTTACGGACGAAGCCTTTGAACAACGGAGGTCCGGGGGTAGTGTCCTTGATAGCGAAATCCAAGTGGTGGCAATCCCTGGTGGGGTTTAAAGGGCAGAGCCACTGCCTGGGTCGAGCTGAAAATCCAAAATTATGGTTTTGAACCTGTTTTTGACCCTAAGTTAAACCCAATTTTATCCTAATTTTGACCCTTTTATGATAGTTACATGACAGTTTTATGATGGTTTTAACTCTTTTGTAACTGTATATGGAAGTTTCTTCGCCAGTTACAAACATGGGGTTATTTCCATGTTTTTTGGCCATTCGAATTGGGAAGATATCCCACCACCTTGGATGTTGATTTGGGAAGATATCCCACAACCTTCTACCATGGTTTTGCAAGCCGATTCAGATTCGACCAATAGAACTGGATACAGTCTGGTTACCGATTTTTTGTGTTTAAAAACTGCTTGTATATGAAATAGTGAAAATCGACCAGTTTACGAAAAAACCGCCAATTCAACCACTTAAAAAATCGCCAGTCCAACCACTAAAACTGATTTATAAATAAAAATATTTTTTAGTTTTTTAATTTTGAAAAATATAACCATTTTGGGGTTTTGATATATTATTTTCATAGTATTTTGATGTTGATTGTTGAAAAGTTAAATTTTGGATGTTTGGTATTTTTATTTTGGATTGTTTTTGTAATTTTTGTATTTTTATAATTTTAAAATTAATTATAATATAATAATGTGTCACTGGTTTTTTGGACCGATTAATCCATTGAAGCATAATACTATCGATTCGATGACCGGTCCAGATTTCAAAATATTATCGGCCACTCCATATTTGGTGGCTATGTATAATATGGAAATAATTTCCATTCCATATCCTCTAAACATTTGTTGTTTGAGACATGTTGGCTTCACAATCTTCTCTGTAACGTTCACCTTTTGTTTACTAAAGAACTATTATCTATTGTAATAAACTAATAATGATCTTTCTTTCCATTAACCAAGAACCAACCAATATTGAAAGTGGCCCTAGGGAATGTTCAAGTTTCACATGTGCCCTACAGCTCTTAGCACGCAGCCTCTTCATTAATCCCTACGTATCTCTTTAATGAGTTTATGTCTAATTTGGAAGTTCGGATCATTTCTCCTTTTGAAACTGCAATGGCATGTTAATATATGTATAGTGTGTCTTGTATAAGTTAGCCCATATTGGCTCATTGATATATAACTCATTAAGCTTGATGTAATTATCTATATATTTTAATTAATTAGAGAGATTATTTTATAAAAGTATCTTTTGAACAACAATTTGTAAAAGAAAAATAATTATCAATAGTTACATCTATGGGAATTGTACAAAAATCAACAAGACACTTTTTAATCTGTTAAATACATTCGCATTGAGAATTAAACAACAAAAACCTTTTGAATAATATTTGACAAAAATCTAGAAAAGTTCAACTTTTTAGTAAACCCCTTTACATTATATATATATATATAAGATATGTAATAAAATATAAATATTCTATTGTTTAATATTATGTTTTATGGATCTCCACTACAAAAACCATGACAAGATGGTCACCGTGCACAAGAAAAGCCTGGTTACGACTATGGGTGGGGAGAGGCGTGGGGGACATTCAAAGTTACAAGAAGTAAACATGTGGCCAACACTAGGGTTAATATAGTTTATTTGAGTAATTTTGTTTAGCGAATTTTGTGTAATAGAAGTAATATTAATATATTTTTGATAAAATATTGTCAAATTTAAATATTCAAAATAATATATATAAGAATACGCTAAGCATCATACGGAAAACTTAGATTATATAATAGAACAACAGAGAAATTAAATACGAAATCATCAGTATGCTTTACATTTTTTTTGGAACCAGCAAATAGAAATGGTTTCACCTGAGGGTAATCAGCCCCGCAACCCAGGGCGGTTGGCGATTACCTAAGACGCAAAGGCCTTTCCCCTCCACCTAATTCGCCTTCCAGGAAAATCCCCCACATGGGGTTAGTCGGAGTCGAACTCCAGACCTCCCACCACATGGGTATATAATCCGGGTGCATCCACCCAGCTAGGCTGGGCTTCACATGCATCTGGAAAAGGTTTATGGTCCCAATCCCGTTAAGAGGGTGTCACAATAAGGTTTCGGTGGAAACACCATGTCCTTTAAAATCAAATATTTTAATTCTAAAAATTTTAGGGTTAAAAATGGAAAAGGTTTATGGTCCCAAAATTTAACACATTGTTTATAAGTACAAAATAGCGAGGTTGCAACAATTTATACCAAAAAATGTTAAAATAAACTGTTACAAAGTTATGGCATTCTAAAATTCCTCACGTTCGCTAATCCTCATCTCTAATGCCTTCAAACTGAGCACATGTCAAAGTATAATTAGACAATGGAATGTCTAGTAAGAATACCATAGGCTAACATTTAAAGAGTAGGAAAAGATGAAAATTAATCGCACTTAAATCAAACCTCCAAACAAATCAAAACATTCAATGTCTTTCAAATTAGAGTTTAGACTTTTTAACATCCAAAATTAAGTCAAGAGTATATAAACTTATAATATAAGTCAAAGGGTGTAACAACCCATAATACAAAGTATCAACAAAGGTAAACCTTGGTTAGCAAAGTCCAAAGTTTCATATACTAACAGGAGTAATTCTACAAAATAAACAATATATTGTGGATGTTTCTATTCCCCAAAATTCAAGTCAATCTCAATATGGTTAAAATTTGAGCTTAAAGATAGTGAACACAAAACAAATCTATCCAATTAATACTCATAACATAAACTAGGATCTAGTGAAACCATCACACTAGTTCACATAGGAATGGCAACGGTTCGGGTCGGGGCGAGGAAACTCAAACCCAACCCAATAAGTTACGGGTCAGTTTTTCTGTCGGGTTTCGGGTTTCTTATCAGGTTTAACAAACACATTAATAATATAGACATACTATATTAAAATGTAATTTCACTAATATATATACCATTATAATCGTAACGAAATCTTTATTCCTTTATGTTATATATATATATATATATATATATATATATATATATATATATATATATATATATATATATATATATATATATATATATACTAACTATATGTATGCTTTACTTATTGGGTCGGGGAGAGTGAACGCAAACCCGACCCAATACCGCACATTATTGTGTAGACGACATGCGAATTTCGCAAATACTGTATGTGAAAATAGTGGGTATAATAGTGATTGACTGATTTTTGATGATTTTTTAGAAAATGTTCAATTAGCCCGGACGTATTTGTCTTTTTCTCTAATTTATAACCTTTAGTAATTATAAACGTTTACTTAATAAAATCCTTAATCAATTAAAAATAAATAACTACTTAT
Source organism: Cichorium intybus (assembly GCA_023525715.1). NCBI lineage: Eukaryota > Viridiplantae > Streptophyta > Magnoliopsida > Asterales > Asteraceae > Cichorium > Cichorium intybus. The sequence continues at coordinate 138,687,597 of CM042011.1, read as the reverse complement.
TTATTTAACGTTATTTTGACTAAATAGACAATGAACAACAATTTCCTATTTATTAAATAGTTGTTAAATAATAAATTTTATACATATTTTATGTATCTGTTTCTTTTGTGCTATTAACTTTTAAGTGTGTGTTTCATTGATTCATTTAGGACATATAATTGTTAATTCCTTATTTATTACAGATTCATTTCAACAAATATATCTCGTCTCAGACCGTCTCTAATATACATCTATTTTTTATTCTATTTTTGAAGTAAAAAATAATGTAAAAAGTGGACCATCTACAACACATTCCTATTTTTCACACTATTGTTACTTTAAAATGTATACTTCTAGCATATTCTTTTTTCTTCATTTACAAAAAGTTGTCAAAATCTCTCCTTCTATTTATTAATTTTTAATATATAATTACTCTATCTTTTTATTGTAATAATATTCTAAGTTATGTCATCAAAAACTTAATAACAAAATAATGTATTCGCATATAATTAATTTGAAGAAATTATAATTTTATTAATCCAAAATTTATTGAATAAAAAGTGCATTTATAATACACTCTTAATTAAATATTATACATGCATTTATAGAAATATTACACATACATTTGAAAAAGTTAAAACATATTTATGTGGTCGAATAAATTTCCCATAAATGGTCGGCTAACTCATTCCGAATATTAAAGTTAGCTTCTTTATTTTTAATATATATTTGTATCGAGCAAGAAATTGTAGGAATCGACAATCTTCATCCATCGTCATGTCAACCTCTATCGGCTGACACTTCTCTCACAACTTCAATTGGTGCGTCAAAAATCGTTTTTATTAGATTGTGTTTAATATATAAGTTGAAGGCATGTTTTACTAGAATATTAATATTGTATAATATATATTTTTTGTATGTTTTTTTATAAAATATGTTATCGTGCTTTAATTTTTTTAAATATACGTAAACTTTTATATGAATTCGATATATAAATATTCAATTTTGATAATTTTAATTAATTAATATCATTTAATATATAACATGATTGTAAATATTTGTTATTATATTTAAATAAACTAGATATGTCTAGAAATAAAAATTAGAGGACTAAAAATGACAAGTGAACATTAACTCTATTTTTGGTGTAAATCAATAGTATTACTCTATATTTGGAGTAATACTATTCAAATACTCAAAAATACACTTCGTAATAGAATTGGGTTGGAAGAAAATAGAGTAACTCTATTTTTAAATGTGAGTTGGAGATGCATTCAATGTGGCACGATCCTATACTTCTAAATATGTGTTGGATTTTTCCGTTTTCTCCATAGATGCTCTTTTGAAGAATAAATTAATGACTTCATATATATCTTATATGGACGAGAGTCGAGTCTAACACCTTTTTGGCTCAATCCTTTTTTTTATCGATATCTATCTCCGAGGAGCATATGTTAATATATCTAACATAGATGCTGACACAATTGTATATCTCAAAATATATGTTAGAAGTTTTCATTTTCTTCGTAATGACTCTTTCAAAAATAAAACAATAGCTTCACATATATATCCTATGCATTAAACTTTGAGGATAAAGGTGAATCGACATTTTTCTAGTAAACATCGGGAATATTTGTGTAATTCCTTCTAATATTTTGACCGAGACAAGTAACTAATTATTTTCTGAATTAATGTCAAATGTTACATAAGTATTTGTTAAAATATTTGATAATTCATAAAACTTTTTTAAGGGAGACACACGTTGAACCGGTTATTTAGCGTAAGTTTTAAAAAAAATGAACTTGCTTTTTGACTTATTTCAGTTTGCCACCGGTAATAAGTTATTTTTGGTGTTTGGATACGAAAAAATTATAAGCACTTCTTAGCCTAAATAAGGAGTTTTTCATAACTTAATCTCTGCTTACTTATTTAAAACTCCTTAGGCTGGAGGGAGCAGTCAGAGCATGCTGAACATGCTGAACTATGCCACATCAGCATTTAGCATGTTAGCATATGCTGACCAAAATTGGTGGTAGCAGTCAGCGCATGCTGAACTTCATGCTAAACTATTTTTTAGTTTATTTTTTTAATTATTTATATTATTTAAAACAAATATAAAATTAAAAACTACCATGTCATTAAACTTAAAATGCATTACATTAAAATTAAAAACATAAATTAAAACTTAAAACAAAGAAAATTAAACTACAAGCTACTCGTTGAAGTGATATCCCAATTGCCTTGCCGCATCCTTCTTCATTTCCAGCTCGATTTGGTACTCGAACCAAGTCTTGCCCGATATGTCTTCTTGTAGGATTTTTCGCAGCTGCATATTCTCTTTGATCTTCAAGTTAGACTGTTTGATCTTTTGAGCTTCCTTGTACGCGTCAACATTGCCGGACAAAGCAAGTAAATCTTCATGCACACTGCTATTTGTGCTACTGCTAGTGGCTTGGCCTTTGCCTCTCTTCTTTCGCTTTGCTTCATCATGTCCCATCGGACGTGGTGGATCATTATTAAGGTTGAAGCCAACACTTGGATCCGAGGAAGGGGATTGTGTAGATTCAGAAACTTTGTGTTTCTTTGATATGTGGACAACAAATTGGTCAAAAGACTCTAGCTCTCTCCACTTCTCGTAGTCTTTGACAGCACGCCAAAACACATCTTGATTAAACTGAGTACCATATTGGGCATGGTAAAAGAGCCTCGCTTGAGCCATAACATCGTCACCATTGGCCCCACTATGCCTTTGCCTCTCAACTTCGGCATGACACCCTTGGAATTCCATGGCACTTTTGTTACAAGTGCGCCACTTTGAATAAAGTGAATTGGGATTGCGGTACGTGGAACCCATTCATCTACACCAACTATTCCACACCTTTACTTTGAAGACGTTTGTAGTTTGGTTGATATCCGTCTCAGCTTCTTGCGAACAATCGACCGATGCTTCGCCCAAAGCTCGGACCTCATCATCATGCCAAGTGATTCTAGGGGCTTTGCCTTTGTTAGTTGGCCCAGAATCTTCTTCTTCTTCTTCTTCTTCTTCTTCTTCTTCTTCTTCTTCTTCATCATTGGAGTTTTCTTGTTCTAGCCGGCGTGGTGCATTTCTTAAAAATTGGGAGTCGGGAGCGAATTGGGATAGTGATTCTTGTGATGGAGACATTTGTTGTGAATACATTTGTGGTGGTGTTGGTTGTGTTGGAGATTGTTGTGGCGAAGATGCTTGGTGTAACCAATTGGTGACATATTGTTGTTGCATACCCCAATTCGGTACATATTGACCATATGCCATCGAAGGATCAACCGGTTGAGGTACATAACAACCGGCCGGAGGGGTTGCAATCGATGTAGGGGGATTTCTTTTTGGTAGCTTTGGTGGTTTTGGTTGGTTTGGTAGTTTTTCTTTGGCTTGAAGACATGATGAATGAAGTTTGAGAGTGTTTTTGGAAGAAGATAGGAGATGATTGTGTGAATAAAAGAGTATAATGGTAGTGTTTATATAGGGAAGGATGTAACGACTAGTTTTTTAAAAAAACGGCTAGTTTTAAAAAAACCGGCTAGTTTTTTTATAAAAACTTTGAATTTTATAGAGGTTTTGGTTGAGGTTTTAAAAAAATTTGGTTGAAAATGGGGTTTAAAGGATTTTGGGTTTGAAAACTAGCCGTTTAAAGTGGAGGGAGGAGTAGCCGTTGAGCTTGGCGAGCTCGCTCACATTTCGGCGAGCATCTTCAGCGAATGGCGACATCGAGTAGCAATGGTGCAGTTGGCGAGGGCTAGGCGAGTGGATGGCGAGTCGTTGGCGAGGGGGGTTAGCGAATTGCTCCCCCAGCCTTATTGAAGATGGAAGCATATTTACCTTTCTACCCCTGTTTAAATCTTAAAATCACTACATCCAATGACGCAACAATATATACATAACCTTCGATTTAATTAGAAGCTATAAAAAGAGGTCATATGTTTCTTTTGTTGGTTGATAACATTTTGAATGAAAAGTTGCTTGAGTGCATCATGTTGGAATTTATCAATTGAAAAAAAAAACCATAATTAGAAGCTATAAAAACATGACGAAACATGGTAAATTTTGAACTCCAAAGTGGAATGAACATTGTTTCATAGCTCACTCACTGTTCAGGCTTGTTTTTCAATAGGTTAGTATAATTAAAATAATGTTATTTTTATTGCTATAATCTTTTGTCAAAATTATTATTATAAATGATAAAAAGCAAAGCATATGATGTAAAATATAATAGGGTAATACTATATAATTAAGAATGTTTTTTTGTCATTTTAAAAATATAAGCAGACTTTGTCAAACACTAAAATCAACTTATTGCGATTTGTTACCACATAAGCTAATCCAAACACTTTTTTCAAAATTCTGATTTGATGCCGCATAAGTAATAAGCACTTTTATAAAAAACGTAAGTTGTTTTAAATAAGCAATCTCAAACACCCCCTAAATAAAATTGATTACATTATGTAATTGATAAATGTAATAAAAGTCATTGGTAATTACTATCGTGTGTCCTAATTAGTGTTATTAACTGAATTTATCAGCCAGTACATTAGATAAAATTATGTTGATATTAGTTCATTGTTTAGATTAGGGTTAATAACATAAAAGTTACTGTAATTTGACTAAATTTTCAGTTTAACTACTATATTTCTTTTTGTTCCATAAAAATTATTCATACTTTAAAAGAAGTAACAATGACCACTATTCATTTTATTTTATAACTTTTAATGATTATTTTCATCAAAATATTATGTGAAAAGTTTCATATCGACATATGAATTGTTGGTAATAGTACATTACCAATGTGTATTTAAGTGTAATAGATTAATTTGTTGACCAAATGAGATTTTGACAAACATTAAACAAGTTAGGTAGGTGCGGAATGCACACTTGTTTGAGTTTGATTAAAATTCAAAATACACTGTCATTTCCCCTAAACTAACAGCGGTCCGGGGGCAGCGCCCCTGATAGCGGGGTCCAAGGGGCAACAGCCCTTGGCGGCGTCCAAGAGGCAGAGCCCCTGGCTAAGGTCAAACTTTGTGTTCACACGACCCGTGTGAGCACAAAGCTAAATGAAAACAGATTGTATTTTGACATCACACAACCCGTGTGAATGTCAAAGCAATTTGTAACAGAAATATTTCTGAGAAAGTACACGACCCGTGTAGATCTACACGACTCGTGTGCGGGACAAATCAATTTGAACCAGAAACATCACACGACCCGTGTGATATTATACGACTCGTGTGACGCGCCAAGTGACAGTTTTTGACATGTTTTATAGCCGTTTTTTGGTCATTTTCTAGGTACGAAAACTTTATCTTTTTCACATTCTCTGGTCTAGAACATACTTTGAATCTTATCCAATCAAAGATTCGATTGTACCATTTTTCACATTCTCTGTTCTAGAACATACTTTGAATCTTATCCAATCAAAGATTCGATTCTACGATCGAAATACTTTGATTTGAAAGTGTTCTACACGATTTTCAAAGGATCCAAGTCATTGTTTATCCCTAATTTCTAACATGAAGCAACTATTGGAACTCCACTGCAGTGAAATTTATAAAGTTGTCTGAATGTGAATCTTGTCTTTGTAAGTACAGCTCTTCGGCCACATTATGAGTGCATAAGGTGTCCAAGTGAATCAAATGAATTTTGAATACGAAAGGGGTAAAGAGTTTTTTGAATTGGTAGCATATAATCATGACTTTTATTTGTTATAGTAGTCGCAATAGATTTTTTTTGAAAATATATATGAGTGATTTTATGAACTTTTTTGAAAATATAATGGTTTTTATAAAACAAAAAAAGAGAGTGTTTAAACCGGTTTTTAATCAAACTATAATGATACTATGTTATTAATCTTTTAGATTAAATTATATCGATCTTAGTTCATTATTAATTCAATATTCTTACCCGTAGAACTTTGTTTTAACCTAAAGACTAGAATTGGAAACCATATAGTTTGTTCTGATCTAAAAATTTGTCGAGATGCATGAACATTGTCATAATGGAGTTTGGTGGTCACTGGTCAGCGACATCTCGAAGCATCCATCCAGTCAAGGCCAAAAAACCGTCACCTTAACCACACAAACAAATATCACAACATCAATTATGTTCCTGTTTCTTTAACAAAATCGTGGCAATTTCTCATTGGACCAAAAATCACCATATCCAATCCCTTTAGACGATACTCTACATGAAGGACCACCACAGTAATCAACGTCCTCATCATCAGACGTCACACACATCCCAAATGCAGAAATTTTTCCCCTTAACACGCCAAGCAAAAACTCAATACCTTTTTCACGATACTGACGTGTCAATCAAAATAATCGGATCGCGATTGATCTGACGGTTCTGATTTGTTGACACTTCGAAAGTTGGTTTGATTTGATTAAATTTGTTGAAAGTAATGTGACTGGAAGTGTAGTTTTACTGCCGACGGGATGGGGTTTCGTGTACGTGGCAAGACGCTATTGGTGGTTGTTACTGTGTACCTTCTAGTTAATACTGGGGCCAACTTTTGGCTTTTGTTTTGAAAAATTAGACTTTATGAATGATGGACGGCTGCGATGTAATGGAAGATTCACGCTTAATAGAGTGGGGGTGTACAAGATAGATTCCACGCGCCTGATCGCAAACGCATAAATGAGAGAAGGAATTCCTATTCAAGATAGTTTGAAAAATAAATAATATTTAATTATAAGATAAATGTTTTTTGTATTTAAAGTACTTATTTCAATTTGTAAGATAAAAGAAGTTGTTTTACAAAAACAGGATTACATGTTGAGTAAAATTAAACGGAATTTACCGACTCATTTTTAGAAACGAAGAGGGTTGCTATGAAATAGCGTTTTTGTTTCTTTTCAATAGCTTAAAAGTTAACGCTGTGTTTCCGAGTCTCATTTAAGGAGAGTAAGGGAGAGAAGTGGATATAAGTGAAAGGAAAAAGAATTTTTGTTATGTTCCTGAGTTTTTTTTACGGAAGAAAGTAAAAAAAGAAAAGAGAATGCTAAGTTACGTAATCTCCCATGATCCGATTATCATTAGAAAATGAGTATAAGTACAAAGGCACTTGGGCCAGATACAAAATACAAACACGAGCCTAACTAGAGCATATACAAATTGGGCTATACAAATATGTACATTAAAATACAATCCGCTAACACCCCCGCAGTTTTATCGGGATGATGATTCTGAACGTTCAAACTGAGCTTGAAGTCGTTGAAGAGCGTCGTCGGAAGGCCTTTGGTGAACATGTCGTATACTATGCGGAGGAAGGAACATGAAAGACTCGAACCGCGCCTCGGGCGACAAGATCACGAACAAAGTGTATGTCGATCTCGATGTGTTTCGTGCGCTTATGTTGAACCGGGTTTGAAGACATATAGAACGTCGCGATATTCCGCCTCTGCACTAGATTGTGAAACAACCCCTTGGCGCTTAGAAGACCAGGAAATCAAGTTGTCACCCAAAAATACACAATACCCTAATGTAGAGCGGCGAGAGGCAGGACAAATGCCCCAGTTTGCATCCGAATAGGCACGAATGTCAGTTGAGGGGGAAACGTGAAGTTGTAGGCCGTGATCAAGAGTCCCTCTGAGGTAGCGCAGAATGCGCTTCAGGGCATGCATGTGCGGCTCCCGTGGGTCATGCATAAATAAGCAGATCTGCTAGACCGCAAAAGCAATGTCCGGGCATGTAAATGTAAGGTACTAAAGTGCCCCGACAAGGCTGCGGTAGAGAGAGGAGTCAGCAACAGGAGGACCAGTGTCATCCAGCTTGTGAGTGGTCTCAGCTAGGGTACGAGCTGGGTTGCACTGTGTCATGTGTGCGTGGTCTAGGATCTCAGTGGCATAATTTTTATGAGAGAGAAAGATACCGTGGGGAGAGCGGGTAGCAGAGATCCCAAGAAAGTAGTTAAGTGCCCTAAGATCTGTCATGGCGAACTCCCGGTCGAGTTGATCAATGATGGACTGCAAGAGAGACGTCGAAGAAGCAGTCAACACGATGTCATCAACATAGAGGAGCAGATAGGCGATGTGAGCTCCATTATGATATATAAACAGTGAAGAATCTGTGAGGCTATAGTGAAAACACATGTGAAGTGCATGCTGGCCAAAACGCTGGTACCAATCCCGCGGGGTCTGCTTGAGCCCATATAGAGATCACTGAAGATGGCACACATAGTCTGGATGATGCGAGTCACGGAATCCTGGGGGCTGGTGCATGAACACTGTCTCTTGTAAGCTACCGTGAATAAAGGCATTCTTCATGTCTAACTGATGTATTAGCCAGTTTCTGGAGACGGCAAGACTAAGTTGTTGGATTAGGTGTCTAAGCCATGACTTATAATTGTATTTATCTTATGAATAAAAGCAAAGTCCATTTGGGTTGCCCTCATAGATGGAGGATAGATGTATAGTTCAGTATAGAGAATAGTTGATTTATTAATTGTATAATAAATCAATAGAAAATATATATATGGTTTATTAATATATTTAAGTGTTAATATATTAATTAGAAACTATAATAATTAATTAAGATTTAATCTAGAATTAATTAGATTTAATTTAGAGATTAAATTAATTAATTAAAAGGTGCAGGGACTGGTTTGACATTTATTCAATAGTTGAATAACTGGTCAGGTAAAACCAGGGACCAAAATGGCGCCACCCTGGAGGCTCCTCCAGGGTTTGGCGAAACCCTAATTAGGGTTTTGGTAAGCCTGGTCCAAGTGGTCAAAAGCCTTGTCCAGTTGGAGGCTCCTTAGGGTTTCAGGTGTAACCCTAGAAGGCTATAAAAGGAACCCCCTGGCACCTCATTATTCACGCCATCTCTCTCTGTGTGTTACTCTGCTGGACTAATTCTTCCATCACTTGGGTGTGACTTGCATTTGAGGCAGGATACTTTTGCTGCTTGCTTGAAGGATCATAAGATCAAAGGTTGGTTTTCTTAATTCATCTTTAGAATTGAATTGTATCCTTTAGGTTTTTAGTTCTAATCTTCATAGAAGAAAACATAGATCAATATTAGGGTTGCATGTGAACCATAGGAAATTTTGTGTTCATTGTTTGCATAGAATCCCTTCAGTGGTATCAGAGCTTAGGCTGTTTTCTTGTGATTTGATTTGAACTGCATAAACTGTTTTGTGCCTTGGTGTTTTTGCGATGAACACCACAAGGCTAGGCCTTGGATCGAGATTTTTGGCTAGGGTTTCCTAACCCTAGCCGCCACCCTTATGGTCCCCCCATTGATTGCTTGATTTGCTTGCCATAATTGTGTGTTGTTATTTTTGGTAATAAGATCAAATAAAATAACTTGAACCCTTTGTTTGGCTTGTAAATTTCGAGAATCACAAGGACCAATATAGATAAATTAATTTAATTAATTTGGTAATCTGTAACCTAGATTTAATTAGTTTAATTAATTGATTAATTAAAAGACCAATTAAATCAGTTTAAAGAATTAATTAAAATTTTCAAAAAATTAGTATAATTTGCGAAAATTAGAATTAAATTAATTCTAAAATATTTTAATGAGATTAAAATATATCTTATATATATTTATGATTAAAAGTTAATTTAATATATATAAGAAAATTGGTTAGTCTACCGCTAGTAAGCCTCATTCACAAAACAGTCCTATAAAGAGGGTATAGGGCGACTAACTATAAAATGTTAGTCTAATGGGTATCTACTCTTACCCACCGCTCTCCTGGTCAGTCGAGTGTCGTTAGCCGAACGGGTATGATAGAACCACTAAGCCGCTTAAAAGTATAATGCTATAATTGAAAGTACTAGAACCCTAAAACAAATCCCAATCTAGTTACTTTAGGTTAAAAAATATGAATTGGTGCTAATCCATGAAATTGCACATTGCACTTTGTGGAACGTTGGTGGGGCGTGTGTGGTTTACCGGCACGCCAACTGGGGTCTGCAAAGAGTCGCAATGGGTTTCTTGATTTTGTCATTATTAACGGAGCGTGTGTGGTTTACCGGCACGTTAATTAGAGATGACAATTGACTTCAAGAGTACCATGAAATTTGCATGGTTATTCACACCCGGTTTGTGATCCTCGGTATCCCAGTCACAAACAGCGGGGCATTCCCAAGATTAAAACATGCTATCGAACAGTTCGATAAATCTCAAAGAAACTAGGAATTCCATTATAATATGATTATGTTTCCGCGATGGAATTGGCTGAATTGTCATTCGCCTACCTGATAAAATTTACGATATTGATTACGGCATCCCTTTTCGGTATTGTAGATTGTTATTGTAGGATCCTAGCCTTATGTTTGTTCTTGGGTGAATATAAGGATTATTATTATTATATCTAATTAAAACTACATTCTTCTTGTTCAGATGTCTTCTGACCAATCCGTTCCCCACTCAAATCCCGGTAATGTCACATCGATTCTGTCATTATGCTCAAAAGTGACGTTGGACGGCACTAACTATAATGACTGGATCCGCAACATCAAAATGGCTCTAAGGTTTGAACATAAAGAGTATGTTCTAGAAACCGAGCTTGTTGATGTGGACACTGAAACCGCTACTCCCGAGGAAATCGCTGCGTACACTAAACAGTCTAATGATGCAACCAAAGTGGCTTGCATCATGATCGCTACTATGAACCCTGAACTGCAGCGTATCTATGAGGACTATTGGCCTTACGAGATGCACAAAGAGCTCGCGGAAAGGTTCCGCAAGCAAGAGCGCATCGAGAGGCGTGAGATTGTAAAAGCTTTCACTAACAGCAAGCCCAAGGAGGGCGAGTCCATCTATGCACATGTGCAGAGGATGCATGGTTATGTGGAAAGGCTTAGAAAGCTGGAAATGCCTGTCTATGAGGATTTAGCAGTTGACATAGTGTTGAACTCCTTGCCCAGTTCTTATGACCAGTTCACACTAGCGTATCATTTGAACAACAACCAGGCAAATCTTGCTGAGTTACACCGCATGCTTCGTACGACTGAGGACGGGATGAAGGGAAAGGCTGTGCTCCCTGTCAACCCGCCTGTCCTGGCTATTGGCTCCGGAAATGGAAAGAAACGGAAAGGCCCTCCTAAGCAAAACTGGAGGGAAAAGACTCACATCGGGTCATCTAGCGGTGCCTCGAAAGGTAAGTCTTCCGGAATTCCACATGTTCGGAACCCCAAAGAGGCCGACTGCTTTTACTGCAAGCAAAAGGGTTATTGGAAGAGGAGCTGCCCAACGTATCTGCAGGATGTCAAGGACGGTAAAGTGAAACCGTCACAGGCAGATACGTATTCTATATCTAATAACTCATCTTTTTCCCGTTCATGGGTCCTTGATACAGGATGTGGTTTTCATATCTGTTCTGATTTGCAGGGCCTAGAGGAAAGTAGGGAGCTAGAGCATGGCAGACTGAACCTGGTCATGGGGAATAGGCGAACGTCACCTGTTACCAAGATCGGTGTTTATGGACTGATGCTGAGCAGTGGAGTTAGATTAGATTTAAATAATTGTTGCTATGCGCCTGATATGGCAAAGAACATAATTTCATTTCATGCATTGTTCAGACAAGGTTTTTACTATGAGTTTAATAAACTGAATGGTTCAATTTCGGTTTTCAAAAATGATGTTTTTATATTTAATGCTATGCCTTGTGATGGAGTGGATGAATCTATTATGTGTATTGACAATTATGGTAAAAATGTTTTAACTATTGATGCTTCAAGCGGTGTAGAAAAGGCATGTCTGTGGCATTGTCGACTTGGCCATATAAACAAGAAACGCATTGCCCAACTCCAAAAGGATGGAGTGTTGGAATCATTCGACCTCGGGTCGGATGATGTATGCGAATCTTGCTTAGTTGGCAAGATGACAAAATCACCATTCAAAGGTTCCTTTGAAAGAGGTGAAGGTCTGTTGGATATCATACACACAGATGTGTGTGGTCCCTTCAGAACAACCACTAAAGATGGCACGCGGTTCTATGTGACATTTACCGACGATTTTAGTAGATATGGGTATGTCTACTTAATCAAGAATAAGTCGGATACATTTGAAAAGTTCAAAGAGTTTAAGAATGAAGCGGAAAATCAAATGGGCAGAAGATAAAGATGCTTAGATCCGAAAAAGGCGGTGAGTATCTTAGTATCGAGTTTCTCGATTACCTCAAGGAATGTGGAATTGTTTCACAGTTGTCGCCTCCAAGAACACCTCAGCTGAATGGTGTTGCTGAGAGGCGAAACCGAACCTTGTTAGACATGGTTCGTTCCATGATGAGTCGAGCCTCACTTCCAATCCATTTCTGGGGGTATTCCTTAGAGACTGCCGCCCATATCCTAAATCTTGTCCCAACCAAGAAGGTTGCAAAAACACCGCACGAGATGTGGATGGGGAAATTTCCCTCGTTGGCACACATCAAAGTCTGGGGCTGTGAAGCATTCGTGAGACGAGATACTTCAGATAAGCTCGCAGAAAGAAGTGAGAGGTGTTACTTCATCGGATACCCGAAACAGTCTTTTGGATACCTATTCTACAGACCGAGCGAGGACGTGGTCTTTGTAGCAAGACGGGGGTTCTTTCGAGAGAGAGAACTCATATCCAAAGAGGACAGTGGGAGTACGATCGATCTCGAAGAAATTCAGGAGACGCCCGATGAAACAACCTTGGAAGAAACTGGCAACCAACATGAGGAAGAAGTTCCTGTTGGACCTACCGACATTTCGTTGCCCCTTAGGCGTTTAGGTAGAGTTAGCATGCCGCCCGAGTTCTATGGTTTCCATATTACTTTGGACGGAGACACGTTAGTCAGTGATCGTACACTGACTAATTTGGATGAGCCGGCTAACTACCGTGAAGCAGTGGCAGGCCCCGAGTCTGCAAAATGGAAAGAGGCAATGGACAGCGAGATAAAGTCCATCTATGACAATCAAGTTTGGAACTTGGTTGACAATGTACCGGGTCGAAAGACAGTCGGATGCAAGTGGATCTTCAAAAAGAAGACCGACATGGATGGAAAAGTGCATACTTATAAAGCTCGGCTGGTTGCGAAGGGATTCACTCAAACCCCGGGGGTTGACTATGATGAAACCTTCTCACCAGTAGCCAAGATTAAGTCAATCAGGATAATGCTTGCCATAACTGCATTTCATGATTATGAAATCTGGCAGATGGATGTCAAAACCGCTTTCCTTAACGGGAATCTGACTGAAGATGTTTACATGAGTCAACCAGAAGGTTTTGTAGACACAAAGCACCCTGATAAAGTATGTAAGCTTGAAAGATCAATCTATGGGTTGAAGCAAGCATCACGCAGTTGGAATCTTTGCTTCCATGAGAAAGTCAAAGAGTTTGGTTCTCTAGGATTGAAGATGAGTCCTGTGTATATGTCAAGGCTAGTGGGAGTATAGTTACTTTCCTGGTGCTGTATGTTGATGACATACTGATCATGGGAAACGACATTCCGACCTTGCAGAATGTTAAGGCTTGGCTCGGGAAGTGTTTCGCCATGAAAGACCTAGGGGAAGCTGCTTATATTCTCGGGATAATAATACTTAAAGATAGAAAGAGAAAATTGATAGGTCTAAGCCAGTGTACATATTTGGAAAAGGTGTTAAAGAGGTTTAACATGGAAAATTCCAAAAGTGGAGAGCTTCCAATCCTAAGTGGTGTTAAATTGAGTAAGACTCAAAGTCCGAGTACCGATGAGGAAATAGCTGAAATGAGTCGGGTGCCTTATGCTTCGGCAGTAGGGTCAATCTGAAGGGTTTTCTAGCAAACAATGAACACAAAATACCTATGGTTCACATGCAACCCTAGAAAGATCTATGTTTTCTTCTATGAAGATAATAAACTAATATCTAAAGGCCAACAATAATTTCTAAAGATCAAAACAGGAATTACTAACCTTTTGATCTTGTTCTTGAAGCTAGCAGCAAAAGTATCCTGCCTCAGATGAAAGTCATACCCACAGCAATGGAGAAGACAGTCCAGCAGAGTAATCACAGTGAGAATTGGCGTGAATAATGGGGAGCCAGAGGGTTCCTTTTATAGCCTCCTAGGGTTACACCTGAAACCCTAATGAGCCTCCAAGTGGGCAAGCCTGTTGACCACTTGGACCAGATCCCTAAACCCTAATTAGGGTTTTCGCCAACACTAGAGAAGCCTCCAAGGGTGGCACCACTTTTGGCCCCTGGACTTCTCTTTGCCAGTTATTCAACTATTGAATAAATACAAACTAGTCCTCACACTTTTAATTAATTAATTTAATCACTAAATTAAATCCAATTAATTCTAGATTAAATCTCAATTAATTATTATAGTTTCTAATTAATATATTAACACTTAAATATATTAATAAACCATTTAATTAATTCTATTGATTTATTACACAATTAATAAATCAACATTTTACTTCACTGAACTCTATCCTGACCTCCAGCTATGAGGGCAACCCAAATGGACTTTGCTTCAATTAACAAGATAAATATAGTTGTAAAGTCATGGCTTAGACACCTAATCCAACAGTCTCCCACTTGGATAAGTCTATGACTTTAATTTATCTTCTGATTAATAGACAACCTGCAGCTTCCTAGAAACTGCTGCCGAACTCTGACCTAGTCAGTTCTGTCCAAAGATAAGTGATCATATGATCCTTCGTCCAACAATATATTTTCAGACACGAGACATGGATTGAGATCAATCTCTGTCTGATACTCTGTTTCCCGATTTCCGATTCTGCTTATGACTTTCGGACTTCTAATTGAACACATCAATTTAGTCCAGGCTGGCCAGCACTTTAGTCAACTTCAAAATCATCGAGCGGCCTACAGATATCTGTTTCCCATCAGGGTCAAGGAACGAATAAGCTTTGACTCATATGGTTGTGTCTTTTACTTATCAAATCGTACACAACAATGCGTTTTATAACATCGAGTTACCGATGCGTTTCGCATCATCAATGCACAACCGACTCGTAAATTTCAACTCATATGTCTCCGCTTCAAGATCATACGATATTATCGTCTTAACATTGCTCGTGATGTAATCCATGAAGCAATCTATTGAGCGCGGGTTTATCCAATACTCAAATCTCTATTTCTAAGTACTCATGAACGTTGTAGCAGTCTTACTGCAATGTCTAACTCCTTAGACAATCTACAAACCAATTCACGACAGTCTTTGTTCATACTTACTCCCGAAAAGTATGAGCGACTGTGGACCTTTTGAATAATCAAAATATTCGGGAAGTGAAACATGCAAAATTGAAACTTAAAAGCTGACTGGTCGCTACTATTGCCTAATTACCAAGTCTCCACGAGGTAATCACCAAGTCGGATTTTACATAAACTATTATCGGTTTCTAGATTCCTTTTAAACTATTTAATTCGTGTTATGTATCTATGTCTACTTGACCTTTCACTCTTTCTATGTACTCAAATGTTACACATTTATACACTTTATCCGATCAGATATCCTTTCGATGATATTTCAATTTTGGTCATACCGTCATTCTCACTAATAACTCCATTCTATGTACTGTGACTTTCCATGGTTCTCGGGATCTTTAGTCCACATGACTGCACCCTAAGACTATTTCGAGGTGTTACGATGTGCCGGTGAGCCACACGCGCTCCATCGGAATGCCAACAAAATTCTTTAACCATTAAGTCCTTATTTAAAAAAAAAAAACTTTTCAAACATTCACCCCTAATCATTTTCCAATGATTTCTCTTGTATGTACAAATCCATTAAGTATTCCCAGCCAGGTCATATCCTGAATCTGACTCACTATGCTCTAAGCATTAAGTCATCAAGACATGTTCATGACACTTCTGATCGATCCAAGAAACTTGTTGGATTCGATCCAGTCCTATTCCAAAATCATTTGGAATCTTAGGATTACTTATAATCTTTGTGTCACGACTTTTAATAACTATATCCTTTCGGAGACTTTTTTTTCCATGCATCTTGAATCTTATCAAGATCATGCTTACTATGGCTAGGTCTATACTGATGACAACATCTATCTGATAGATGTCTATGGATTATGTGAGTATGCTGCACCTTCTTTATATTTCTCATGCCAAATCATTACACTTTGCAATGATAGAAAACTATTTCCTAGGCAATGCATCTTGAGTCTCATCAAGATCATTTTGGTAGAGTTTCGATCTATCTCATAGACGTTTATAACCACCCGAGCATGTCGTATCTTTATTAAGTCTTTTATAGCGATCCGTCTCTTAACACCAAGTCATTACACTTTGTAATGAAAAAAGACGTATCCTAGAAACAATATGTAACTCCCATAAGGAGATAGTAGATAACAGCAACACTCCCACTGCCTTTGACACGGTTATGGACTATTCACAAAATCCATAGCTTATGGCACATTTTGAGAATCCAAACTTTCTGACATCTTAATGGATATCTTTCAGCCCTTTCTCAAAATCCAATCATTTGGCATATTTTGAGAATCTGAATATCTTTTCTTGCGAGATGCCCGCGGGGAAATCCCGGGCCCATGTACCTTTATACTGGCATATTCTTTGTGAGTCCTTATTAGTGTGCCGGTGATCCACACACGCTCCACTAACGACTTACATTATACAATATCCTTTCGGATTTCATCTTCTATTGAGAGTGCTTCTCTCGGAGTCAATTACTTGACTCTGAGTATCGTCTCACTCAACCAGATATTCTGAAGGTACGTTTCTGTCCATGTTGGTTTCTTTTGATGATTACTCCCACTGGTTTTAAGACCAGTTGTAAAATCAATCAAACTGTCACATAGACCGTATCTCGTCCTAAGGTTCTCTTAATTGGCAGCAACCGGGCTCACCAATGCTTCCAAGTAGTCGGATTGAAAATCCGTACCAACTATAGTGTTTTACCACTATTCGGTATGTCACCCCGATCATAACTACTTATGACGGTGATCAGTACTACTGGTCAAGAGAAGGTTATGTCAGTATTAAAACAGAAATCTGATTTCTGCTCTAAGCCTAGCGATGAATAAAGGTTATTTCACTTGGCTAATCCTAAACTCATTCAGGACTGTCCCAACTCCCACAGTCTCCTTAGAATATGAGTTCTTTCTAAAAGAGCTCTTTCATTTCCAGGTACAGCTGGATAGCCAGTGAAATGACATTTTTTATTAGGTTCAGGCCAGTCATGAGGTTCGGACGAACACTACAAGACCCTGGACCTTTAATGTACAAGTGGGACAATCCCAGCTTTACATTTCAGACAGTGTCTGCAAAACCTACTTAGTCGAAGGATGTGGTTGGAATATGGTCTGACCGGTTTAGTATTCAATGTATCGGAAATTAATTGACAATGTATCTCATACCTTGAGGATCGAACTATTTCGACCAGTGCTCCATCATTTTCCCTAAGACACATTATAACTATTAATGTTCTTGGAAGAGAATAACTGTGAAACATTTTCCCAGTTTATGTTGTCACTTAGGTTCTGTGGGTCTTGTACTTCCTTTGAAGTCCTTGAACTTGTTCAAGGTTTCAATTCAATCACTTATTCTAATAAGCGAAACCATATTTGTCATACCGATTGACAAATATCGCGAAGTACAACCAATTGTGTTCTATTTGAGGATTCGAGCAGTACACATCAACTGATGTGTTTGTTGCTCCTAATCTAAATCTCTTTTACATCTCTATGTAAACTTATGACTTTGTTAATTCTGTTCAAGACTTGCAATCTTCAGTTGACTCTAAGTCAACTGATTCCAAAATCCTATCTTTTGGATCTTTGGGTGATTCATTTCTTGCCACATGTGTTTTATAAAGAACTTAATCATCATATGACTCTAACTCAGATGATTCCAAAGTCCTGTCCAACTGGATCTTTGGTTGATTCATTTCTTAACACATTAAGAACTCAATTCATCATGTGACTCTAAGTCAAGTGATTCCAAAGTCCTGTCCAACTGGACCTTTGGTTGAATTGATTCTTATAACATTAACAATCACAAGGGACACAATTCCTAAATCCAAACATTTTGGATGCATTCAATATTCAGGTTATTACTAATCACGCATTCAACACAATCATACAACATTTCAAGGATATTTCAAACAACATATGTTAAAAGAAAATTGACAATTTTATTAAAACAAAATCCTTGAAAAATGTATTATATGATAGACAATGTCATATGCATCTAATAAGCTAATAACACGATTTCAACATCTAACTAAACTCTAAACCTGCATGAGCTTCAGATCCAATCTGAATATGCTCCTATGCAACAACATCCCACATCCTACAGAGTTCATGCATATAGAGCAAATGTGAGAAACACATCCTATATCAAGGAACTAAGGATCAGGTGTTCTGAGCTTTAAGATATTCCTGAGTTGCCAAACTGTTCGGCTTCGGAGCATTTTCCAATCTTTCCGTGACTGTGTCCCACCCTGTGGATTCCCAGTTTGAACCATCGAGGAACCGGTCCAGACGATCTGGATCATTTCTTGATGTGTCCTATTACTGGACTCAATCCCGAAGCAGCTGAATTAATGGAACTATGCTTCTCTATGAACGACTCATACAGAGTCAACATTGAATGCATGTCCACGATTGTCTTATCTGGTTTCCCTTCCTGTACATCAGGATGAACGGATCAGCGAGTCGAGCTAATGCTTTAACTCCCGATCAAAAGGGGACCAAATTTATACAGTTCACCTATGTTTCTCTCAGTCTTGAGAACATGTGAACTGGTGCTACTTCCTGCACACTTCAAACTCTTTGAAGATCTTAGTTCGTCCTTTCTCAACCAGTTCATGGAACCTTTCCACAACTAGCTGTGTTAACTTATCTGACCATAGGAATTCTAAATTCCTGCGGAAATCGGAGTCAATGATCAATAGTATTAGGCAACGAACTTTCCTTGACTTAACAATCAAGGAGTCATGCTCATCACAAGCTACTGTGTGATGTCATGCTCTGGGGAGCGGACACTCAGTCAGATATGGCTTGCCACCAAAATAGAGAACTATTCTCTATGTATGAAGCCATACCGTATAGTTAAGACCAGTCAGCCTTTCCATATTTAGCAGGTGCTTTCTGATGCTCTCAGAAATGGTTGAAGGAGGAGAGGGAGGAGAATAGACACTTGATTCAGACATCTACAATAAACAGAATTTATTAGTTTAGTTTTTCCTTTTAAATAATTACCCAATATATTATTTATTAAGGCTAGGACCCAAAATGCCCCAACTATGGTGTGAAGAGGGATGCCGTAATCACAACATAATGGTCATTAAGGTAGATAATAGACTTATCAATTTCATCTTATGAAATTCCTAGATCTGTTGAGACATATTGAACTGTTCAATGGCATGTTTAGTCTCGGATGTGCCCCACTGTTTGTGACTGGGATGCCGAGGATCACAAACTAGGTGTGAATAACCATGAAAATTCGCTCGGTACTCTCGAAGTCAATTGACATCTCTAATTAACGTGCCGGTTAACCACACACGCTCCGTTAATAATGACAAAATCGAGAAACCCATTGCAACTCTTTGCGGACCCCTGTTGGCGTGCCGGTAAACCACACACGCTCCACCAACGTTCCACAAAGTGCAATGTGCAATTCCATGGATTAGCACCAATTCACATTTTTATCCTAAAGTAACTAGATTGGGTTTTGTTTAAGGTTCTAGTACTTTCAATTATAGCATTATACTTTTAAGAGGCTTAGCGGTTCTATCAGACCCGTTCGGCTAACGACACTCGACTGGCCAGGAGAGCGGTGGGTAAGAGTAGATACCCATTAGACTAACATTTTATAGTCAGTCGCCTTATACCCTCTTTATAGGACAGTTTTGTGAATGAGGCCTACTAGCGGTAAGACTAACCAATTTTCTTATATATAAATAATTAACTTTTAATCATAAATATATAAGATATATTTTAATCTTATTAAAATATTTTAGAATTAATTTAATTAGAATTTTCGCAAATTTTAATAAATTTTTTGAAAATTTAAATTAATTCTTTAAGCTGATTTAATTGATCTTTTAATTAAACAATTAATTAAACTAATTAAATCTAATATAGGCATCAAAAAATTAATCAATTAATTACCTATATTAAACCCTAGATTTCGAAATCTACATGCCAAGAATAAGGGGTTCCAGTTATTTAATTATCCAATAATTACCAAAACAACAACCAACTATTTAAGGCAGCAAATCAAGCAAATCAGGGGGGGGGGGAATAAAGGGGTGGCAGCTAGGGTTAGGAAACCCTAGCCTAAGCCACGAAATTGAGGCTATTCCAAGAGGGTTTTTCACAAAAACACTCAAGCAAAAAATCATCTAAGCAGTTTATATCAATTCATAAGAAAACAGCCTATGCTCTGATACCACTGAAGGGTTTTCTAGCAAACAATGAACACAAAATACCTATGGTTCACATGCAACCCTAGAAAGATCTATGTTTTCTTCTATGAAGATAATCAACTAATATCTAAAGGCGAACAATAATTTCTAAAGATCAAAACAGGAATTACTAACCTTTTGATCTTGTTCTTGAAGCTAGCAGCAAAAGTATCCTGCCTCAGATGAAAGTCATACCCACAGCAATGGAGAAGACAGTCCAGCAGAGTAATCACAGTGAGAATTGGCGTGAATAATGGGGAGCCAGAGGGTTCCTTTTATAGCCTCCTAGGGTTACACCTGAAACCCTAATGAGCCTCCAAGTGGGCAAGCCTGTTGACCACTTGGACCAGATCCCTAAACCCTAATTAGGGTTTTCGCCAACCCTAGAGAAGCCTCCAAGGGTGGCGCCACTTTTGGCCCCTGGACTTCTCTTTGCCAGTTATTCAACTATTGAATAAATACAAACTAGTGCTCACACTTTTAATTAATTAATTTAATCACTAAATTAAATCCAATTAATTCTAGATTAAATCTCAATTAATTATTATAGTTTTTAATTAATATATTAACACTTAACTATATTAATAAACCATTTAATTAATTCTATTGATTTATTACACAATTAATAAATCAACCTTTTACTCTACTGAACTCTATCCTGACCTCCAGCTATGAGGGCAACCCAAATGGACTTTGCTTCAATTAACAAGATAAATATAGTTGTAAAGTCATGGCTTAGACACCTAATCCAACACAATCATGTATGCTATGACATGTACTCGTCCCGACGTATCCTATGCACTGAGCATGGTTAGTCGGTTCCAGGGTAATCCTGGAAAAGCACATTGGATTGCAGTCAAGAACATACTCAAGTATCTGCGAAAGACAAAGAATATGGTATTAGTACTTGGTGGCAGTGATGAGTTGAAAGTGAGTGGATATACAGATGCCAGCTTCCAGACAGATAGGGACAGTGGACGGTCCCAGTCGGGCTGGGTATTTCTTTTGAACGGTGGAGCGGTCACTTGGAAAAGTTCCAAGCAGGAAACGGTGGATGATTCAACATGCGAATCAGAGTACATCGCAGCAAGCGAAGCGTCTAAGGAAGCGGCTTGGCTGAAGAACTTCATCGGGGACCTTGGAGTTGTCCCGAGCATTCAGGAGCCGGTGGAACTTTTCTGCGATAATGAAGGAGCGGTCACCTTTGAAGGGTTTCTATGCAATCAATGAACAAAAAAAAATCCTTTGGTCCACATGCAACCCTAATATTGATCTATGTTTTCTTCTATGAAGATTAGAACTAAAAAAACTAAAGGATACAATTCAATTCTAAAGATGAATTAGGAAAACCAATCTTTGATCTTATGATCCTTTCAAGCAGCAGCAAAAGTATCCTACCTCAAATGCAAGTCACACTCAAGCAAGGAGAAAACAATCCACCAAAGTAAAGAAGAGATAGAGATGGCATGAATATGGAGTGCCCAGGGGGTTCCTTTTATAGCCTCCACAGGCTACACCTGAAACCCTAAGGAGCCTCCCAAGTGGGCAAGCCTGCAAGTCACTTGGACCATGCTTCTAAAACCCGAGAAGGGTTTTTGCCAAACCCTAGAGAACTCTCCATGGTGGCGCCACTTTTGGCCCCTGGCTTATCTCTTGCCAGTTATTCAACTATTGAATAATTACAAGTCAGCCCCTGCACTTTAATTAATTAATTTAATCACTAAATTAATTCTGGATTAAATCTCAATTAATTAATATAGATTCTAATTAATATATTAACACTTAAATATATTAATAAGTCATATATATATATATATATATATATATATATATATATATATATATATATATATATATATATATATATATATATATTCCATTGATTTATTAAACCTTTAATAAATCATCCTTTCTCTCTACTGAACTGTATATCAATTCCCCAGCTATGAGGGCAACCCAAATGGACTTTGCTTTTATTCATAAGATAAATACAATCTTGGTCTGACACTCTGTTTCTCGATTTCTGATTTGCATATAACTTTAGAGACTACTAACTGAACACATCAATTTAGTCCCGGTTGGCCAACACTTTCAGTCAGCTTCTAAATCATCGAGAGGCCTACAGATATCTGTTTCCCATCGGGTCATGGGACGGATAAGTTTCGACTTATATTTCCATATCTTTTGCGGGTCCAAATACATACAACAATGCGTTTTATAGCACCGAGTTACTGGCGCAATTTCGTATTGTCAATAAGCACTTGTATCGCAAATAACAGATCATATCTCTCCACTTAAAGATCACCGGATATTATCGTCTTAACATTGCTCGTGATATAATCCATGAAGCAATCTATTAAGCGTGGGTTTATCCAATACTCAAATCTCTATTTTCTAAGTACTCATGAACGTGCACCAGTCTTACTGCAATGTCTAACTCTTTCGACAGTCTGCAACCGATTCATGACAGTCTTTGTTCATACTTACTTCCTAACAGTATGATCGACTGTGGAGTTTTAAATAATCTAATTATTAAGGAAGTTTAAACATGCAAATATAGAAACACAGAAATAAACAATTGACAAAGGCAGTAACAATACTCATTTATAAATATCTATTATAAAATCACCAAGTCAATTACATTTATACTGTTACAAGTTTCTAATCTATCTAATTACTAAAACCAATATCATCCTTCAATCCAATGCTCTGAGCATGCTGATTGTGCTTGATCCTATTGAGAGCCTTAGTCAAAGGATCTGCAGGATTGTCCTCGGATGATACCCGCTTAACCAGTAAGTGCCCTTCTTCTACTTGATGTCGAATGTAGTGGTACTTTCTTTCGATATGCCTGGATTTTCCATGGTCTCGCGGTTTCTTTGCCAAGGCGACCGCTCCTTCATTATCGCAGAAAAGTTCCACTAGCTCCTGAATGCTCGGGACAACTCCAAGGTCCCCGATGAAATTCTTCAGCCAAGCCGCCTCCTTAGACGCTTCACTCACTGCGATGTACTCTGATTCGCACGTTGAATCAGCCACCGTTTCCTGCTTGGAACTTTTCCAAGTGACCGCTCCACCGTTCAAAAGAAATACCCAGCCCGACTGGGACCGTCCACTATCCCTATCTGTCTGGAAACTGACATCTGTATATCCACTCACTTTTAACTCATCACTGCCACCAAGGACTAATACCATATTCTTTGTCCTTCGCAGATACTTGAGTATGTTCTTGACTGCAATCCAATGTGCTTTTCCAGGATTACCCTGGAACCGACTAACCATGCTCAGTGCATAGGATACGTCGGGGCGAGTACATGTCATAGCATACATGATCGACCCTACTGCCGAAGCATAAGGTACCCGACTCATTTCAGCTATTTCCTCATCAGTACTCGGACTTTGAGTCTTACTCAATTTAACACCACTTAGGATTGGTAACTCTCCCCTTTTGGAATTTTCCATGTTAAACCTCTTTAACACTTTTTCCAAATATGTACACTGGCTTAGACCTATCAATTTTCTCTTTCTATCTCTAAGTATTCTTATCCCTAGAATATAAGCAGCTTCCCCTAGGTCTTTCATGGCAAAACACTTCCCGAGCCAAACCTTAACATTCTGCAAGGTCGGAATGTCGTTTCCCATGAGCAGTATGTCATCAACATACAGCACCAGGAAAGTGACTATACTCCCACTAGCCTTGACATATACATAGGACTCATCTTCACTCCTAGAGAAACCAAATTCTTTGATTTTCTCATGGAAGCAAAGATTCCAACTGCGAGATGCTTTCTTCAACCCGTAGATTGATCTTTCAAGCTTGCATACTTTATCAGGGTGCTTTATGTCTACAAAACCTTCTGGCTGACTCATGTAAACATCTTCAGTCAGTTTCCCGTTAAGGAAAGCGGTTTTGACATCCATCTGCCAGATTTCATAATCATGAAACGCAGCTATGGCAAGCATTATCTTGATTGACTTAATCTTGGCTACTGGTGAGAAGGTTTCATCATAGTCAACCCCCGGGGTTTGAGTGAATCCCTTCGCAACCAGCCGAGCTTTATAAGTATGCACTTTTCCATCCATGTCAGTCTTCTTTTTGAAGATCTACTTGCATCCGACTGTCTTTCGACCCGGTACATTGTCAACCAAGTTCCAAACTTGATTGTCATAGATGGACTTTATCTCGCTGTCCATTGCCTCTTTCCATTTTGCAGACTCGGGGCCTGCCACTGCTTCACGGTAGTTAGCTGGCTCATCCAAATTAGTCAATGTATGATCACTGACTAACGTGTCTCTGTCCGAAGTAATATGGAAACCATAGAACTCGGGCGGCATGCTAACTCTACCTGAACGCCTAACGGGCAATGAAATGTCAGTAGGTCCAACAGGAACCTCTTCCTCATGTTGGTTGCTAGTTTCTTCTAAGGTTGTTTCATCGGGCGTCTCCTGAATTTCTTCGAGATCGATTGTTCTCCCACTGTCCTCTTTGGATATGAGTTCTCTCTCTCGAAAGAATCCCCGTCTTGCTACAAAGACCACGTCCTCACTCGGTCTGTAGAACAAGTATCCAAAAGACTGTTTGGGGTATCCGATGAAGAAACACCTCTCACTTCTTTCTGCGAGCTTATCTGAAGTATCTCGTCTCACGAACGCTTCACAGACCCAGACTTTGATGTGTGCCAATGAGGGAAGTTTCCCCGTCCACATCTCGTACGGTGTTTTTGCAACCTTCTTGGTTGGGACAAGATTTAGGATATGGGCGGCAGTCTCTAAGGCATACCCCCAGAAATGGATTGGAAGTGAGGCTCGAATCATCATGGAACGAACCATGTCCAACAAGGTTCGGTTTCGTCTCTCTGCAATACCATTCAGCTGGGGTGTTCTTGGAGGCGACAACTGTGAAACAATTCCACATTCCTTGAGATAATCGAGAAACTCGATACTAAGATACTCACCGCCTCTGTCGGATCTAAGCATCTTTATCTTTCTGCCCAATTGATTTTCCGCTTCATTCTTAAACTCTTTGAACTTTTCAAAGGTATCCGACTTATTCTTGATTAAGTAGACATACCCATATCTACTAAAATCGTCGGTAAATGTCACATAGAACCGCGTGCCATCTTTAGTGGTTTTTCTGAAGGGACCACACACATCTGTGTGTATAATATCCAACAGACCTTCACCTCTTTCAAAGGAACCTTTGAATGGTGATTTTGTCATCTTGCCAAGTAAGCAAGATTCACATACATCATCCGACCCGAGGTCGAATGATTCCAACACTCTATCTTTTTGGAGTTGGGCGATGCGTTTCTTGTTTATATGGCCAAGGCGACAATGCCACAGACATGCCTTTTCTATACCGCTTGAAGCATTAATAGTTAAAACATTTTTACCATAATTATCAACACACATAATAGATTCATAAACACCATCACAAGGCATAGCATTAAATATAAAAACATCATTTTTGAAAACGGAAATTGAACCATTCAATTTATTGAATTCATAATAAAAGCCTTGTCTAAATAGTGCATGAAAAGAAATTATGTTCTTTGCCATATCAGGCGCATAGCAACAATTATGTAAATCTAATCTAACTCCACTGCTCAGCATCAGTCCATAAACACCGATCTTGGTAACAGGTGATGTTCGCCTATTGCCCATGACCAGGTTCAGTCTGCCATGCTCTAGTTTCCTACTTTCCTCTAGGCCCTGCAAACCAGAACAGATATGAAAACCACATCCTGTATCATGGACCCATGAACGGGAAAAAGATGAGTTATTAGATATAGAATACGTACCTATCTGTGACGGTTTCACTTTGCCGTCCTTGATGTCCTGCAGATACGAAGGGCAGCTCCTCTTCCAATGACCCTTTTGCTTGCATTAAAAGCAGTCGGCCTCTTTGGGTTTCCGAATATGTGGAATTCCGGAAGACTTACCTTTCGGGGCACCGCTAGATGACCCGACATGAGTCTTTTCCCTCCAGTTTTGCTTAGGAGGGCCTTTCCGTTTCTTTCCCTTTCCGGAGCCAATAGCCAGGACAGGCGGGTTGACAGGGAGCACAACTTTTCCCTTCATCCCGTCCTCAGCCGTACGAAGCATGCGGTGTAACTCAGCTAGATTTGCCTGGTTGTTGTTTAAATGATATGCCAGTGTGAACTGGTCATAAGAACTGGGCAATGAGTTTAGCACTATGTCAACTGCTAAATCCTCATGAACCGGCATTTCCAACTTTTTAAGCCTTTCCACGTAACCATGCATCCTCTGCACATGTGCACAGATGGACTCGCCCTCCTTGGGCTTGCTGTTAGTGAACGCTTTTACAACCTCATGCCTTTCGATGCGCTCTTGCTTACGGAACCTTTCCGCGAGCTCTTTGTGCATCTCGTAAGGCCAATAGTCCTCATAGATACGCTGCAGTTCAGGGTTCATAGTAGCGATCATGATGCAAGCCACTTTGGTTGCATCATCAGAGTGTTTAGTGTACGTAACGATTTCTTCGGGAGTAGCGGTTTCAGTTTCCACATCAACAAGCTCAGTTTCTAGAACATACTCTTTATGTTCAAACCTTAGAGCCATTTTGATGTTGCGGATCCAGTCATTATAGTTGGTGCCGTCCAACGTCACCTTTGAGCACAATGATAGAATCGAGGTGACACTACCGAGATTTGAGTGGGGAACAGATTGGTCAGAAGACATCTGAACAAGAAGAAGGTAGTTTTAATTAGATATAATAATAATAATAACCCTTATATTCACTCAAGAACAAATATAAGGCTAGGATCCTACAATAACAATCTACAATACCGAAAAGGGATGCCGTAATCGATACTGCAAATTTTATAAGGTAGGCGAATGACGATTCAGCCAATTCCACCGCGGAAACATAATCATATTATAATGGAATTCCTAGTTTCTTTGAGATTTACCGAACTGTTCGATAGCATGTTTTAATCTCGGGAATGCCCCGCTGTTTGTGACTGGGATACCGAGGATCACAAACCGGGTGTGAATAACCATGCAAATTGCTTGGTACTCTTGAAGTTAATTGTCATCTCTAATTAACGTGCCGGTAAACCACACACGCTCCGTTAATAATGACAAAATCAAGAAACCCATCGCGATACATTGTGGACCCCAGTTGGCATGCCGGTAAACCACACACGCTCCACCAACGTTCCACAAGGTGCAATGTGCAATTTCATGGATTGGCACCAATTCACATTTTAACTTAAAGTAACTAGATTGAGATTTGTTTTAGGGTTCTAGTACTTTCAATTATAGCATTATACTTTTAAGGGGCTTAGCGGTTCTATCATACCCGTTCGGCTAACGACACTCGACTGACCAGGAGAGCGGTGGGTAAGAGTAGATACCTAATAGACTAACATTTTCTAGTCAGTCGCCTTATACCCTCTTTATAGTACAGTTTTGTGAATGAGGCTTACTAGCGGTAGACTAACCAATTTTCTTATACATATTAAATTAACTTTTAATTTTAAATACATATAAGATATATTTTAATCTCATTAAAATATTTTAGAATTAATTAAATTCTAATTTTCGCAAATTATACTAATTTTTTGAAAATTTTAATTAATTCTTTAAACTGATTTAATTGGTCTTTTAATTAATCAATTAATTAAACTAATTAAATCTAGGTTACAGATTACCAAATTAATCAAATTAATTTATCTGTATGTGTCCCTATGATTTTCGAAAATTTCAAGCCAAGGAAATTAGGGTTCAAGTTATTTTAGTTGATCTAGTTACCAAAAATAACAACACATAATTATGGCAAGTAAATCAAGCAATCAAGGGGGACCAATAGGGCATGGCGGATAGGGTTAGGAAACCCTAGCCAAGCCGTCGACTTTCAAGGCCACCAAGGGGTGATTTTTCGCAAAAAAACACCAAGGCCAAGAATCATGCAAGCAGTTCATAATCAAATCACAAGAAAACAAAATGGCTCTGATACCACTGAAGGGTTTCTATGCAATCAATGAACACAAAAAATCCTATGGTTCACATGCAACCCTAATATTGATCTATGTTTTCTTCTATGAAGATTAGAACTAAAAAAACTAAAGGATACAATTCAATTCTAAAGATGAATTAGGAAAACCGACCTTTGATCTTATGATCCTTTCAAGCAGCAGCAAAAGTATCCTGCCTCAAATGCAAGTCACACTCAAGCAAGGAGAAGACAATCCAGCAGAGTAAAGAAGAGAGAGAGATGGCGTGAATATGGAGTGCCCAGGGGGTTCCTTTTATAGCCTCCACAGGCCACACCTGAAACCCTAAGGAGCCTCCCAAGTGGGCAAGCCTGCAAGTCACTTGGACCAGGCTTCTAAAACCCTAGAAGGGTTTTCGCCAAACCCTAGAGAACTCTCCAGGGTGGCGCCACTTTTGGCCCCAGGCTTATCTCTTGCCAGTTATTCAACTATTGAATAATTACAAGTCAGCCCCTGCACTTTAATTAATTAATTTAATCACTAAATTAATTCTAATTAATTCTGGATTAAATCTCAATTAATTAATATAGATTCTAATTAATATATTAACACTTAAATATATTAATAAGTCATCTATATATATATATATATATATATATATATATATATATATATATATATATATATATATATATATATATATATATATATATTCCATTGATTTATTAAACCTTTAATAAATTACCCTTTCTCTCTACTGAACTATACATCAATTCCCCAGCTATGAGGGCAACCCAAATGGACTTTGCTTTTATTCATAAGATAACTACAATTATAAGTCATGGCTTAGACACCTAATCCAACAGCCTTGACAAAGGAACCGCGAGACCATGGAAAGTCCAGGCATATCGAAAGAAAGTACCACTATATTCGACATCAAGTAGAAGAAGGGCACTTACTGGTTAAGCGGGTATCATCAGAAGACAATCGTGCGGATCCTTTGACTAAGGCTCTGAATAGGATCAAGCACAATCAGCATGCTCGGAGCATTGGATTGAAGGATGATATTAGTTTTAGTAATTAGATAGACTAGGATCTTGTAACATTATAAATGTAATTGACTCGGTGATTTTATAATAGAGATTTATAAATGAGTATTGTTACTGCCTTTGTCAATTGTTTATTTTTGTGTTTCTATATTTGCATGTTTAAATTCCTTAATAATTAGATTATTTAAAACTTCATAGTCGATCATACTGTTAGGAAGTAAGTATGAACAAAGACTGTCATGAATTGGTTGCAGACTGTCTAATGAGTTAGACATTGTAGTGAGACTGCTGCAACGTTCATGAGTACTTAGAAAATAGAGATTTGAGTATTGGATAAACCCGCGCTTAACAGATTGCTTCATGGATTATATCACGAGCAATGTTAAGACGATAATATATGGTGATTTTTAAGTGGAGAGATATGATCTGTTATTTGCGATACAAGTGCTTATTGACAATTCGAAAACGCGCCAGTAACTCGGTGTTATAAAACACATTGTAGTATGTATTTGGACCCGCAAAAGATATGGACATATAAGTCGAAACTTATCCGTCCCCTGACCCAATGGGAAACAGATATCTATAGGCCTCTCGATGATTTTGAAGTTGACTGAAAGTGTTGGCCAACCGGGACTAAATTGTTGTGTTCAAGTAGTAGTCTCTAAAGTCATATGCAAATCAGAAATCGAGAAACATAGTGTCAGACCAAGATTGATGTTAGTCCATGTCTTGAGTCTGAAAATATCCTGTTGGACGGAGGATCATCAGATCACTTATCTTTGGACAAAACTGACTGGGTCAGAGTTCAGACAATTAAAGTCATAGACTTATCCAAGTGGGAGACTGTTGGATTAGGTGTCTAAGCCATGACTTATAATTGTATTTATCTTATGAATAAAAGCAAAGTCCATTTGGGTTGCCCTCATAGATGGAGGATAGATGTATAGTTCAGTAGAAAGAATAGTTGATTTATTAATTGTATAATAAATCAATAGAATATATATATATATATATATATATATATATATATATATATATATATATATATATATATATATATATATATATATATATATGGTTTATTAATATATTTAAGTGTTAATATATTAATTAGAAACTATTATAATTAATTAAGATTTAATCTACAATTAATTGGATTTAATTTAGAGATTAAATTAATTAATTAAAAGGTGCAGGGACTGGTTTGGCATTTATTCAATAGTTGAATAACTGGCCAGGTAAAACCAGGGACCAAAATGGGGCCACCCTGGCGAAACCCTAATTAGGGTTTTGGTAAGCCTGGTCCAAGTGGTCAAAAGCCTTGTCCAGTTGGAGGCTCCTTATGGTTTCAGGTGTAACCCTAGGATGCTATAAAAAGAACCCCCTGGCACCTCATTATTCACGCCATCTCTCTCTCTGTGTTACTCTGCTGGACTAATTCTTCCATCACTTGGGTGTGACTTGCATTTGAGGCAGGATACTTTTGCTGCTTGCTTGAAGAATCATAAGATCAAAGGTTGGTTTTCTTAATTCATCTTTAGAATTGAATTGTATCCTTTAGGTTTTTAGTGCTAATCTTCATAGAAGAAAACATAGATCAATATTAGGGTTGCATGTGAACCATAGGAATTTTTGTGTTCATTGTTTGCATAGAATCCCTTCATAAGTACCGTGCGTATAGTGACCTATTTGACAACCGGGCTAAACATCTCATCACAGTCTATCCTTGGTTGCTGACTACGGCTGTTAGCGACAAGGCACACTTTATATCAATATAGAGAACCGTCAACATTAAACTTCTGTTTAAAAGCCACATGGTGCGCACGACATTTACACCCGGTGGGCGTGGAACCAGCACCCACGTACCGTTTGTAATAAGTGCATTATATTCCTCGAGCATGGCTTTATGCCAGTTTGGATATTTCAAAGCCTGTATGTGTGACCTCGGGACAGGTGAGAGGGTGGAGGTGTGGAGATTAAGGCGCTCGATCGGTTTCATAATGCCACTCTTAGACCGAGTGTGCATGTGATGGACCGGGGCGGGGTAGGGGAAGGAGGTGAGGGAGGAGCCTCGTGAGGAGGGTCCCCGGGAGTAGGTGAGGGAGGCGCCTCGTGAGGAGGGTCCTTGTGAATGTTGTGGGTATAATTTTTCTTTTATTAATATTATTACTATTTTTGAAATTTTATTGTATTTGTGACTTTGAGGGGCCCATTTTTTTGTTCTCACCCCGGGCCCAAAATATGTTTGGAACGACTCTGGTTATTGTAGATAGTAAAGTTAAGTAGAATGCTATTATGGATGAAAACAATAAGTTTGTTGCTATTATGTATTTTAAAGGTAAAGTAAAAATGCTATTATGTTTGACAAGAAGTATGGTGCTCTTATAGATTGCAAATATAAAGTATTTTTTTGTTATTTAAAATTGAATGTATGTTATATGAAATATGTTTAATATAGATGAAAAAGAAAGTTTCTTGCTATTGTAGATAGTAAAGTTAAGTAGAATGCTATTATAGATGAGAAAAATAAGTTTGTTGCTATTATGTATATTAAAGGTACAGTACAAATGCTATTATGGTTGACAAAAACCATGTTGCTCTTATGGATTGCAAATATAAAGTGTCTTTTGCTATTTAATATTGATTGTATGTTGTTATTATAGATGAAACTAATAATATGTCGTTATTTTTTAGATCTTGAGATTACGTACACAAGTGGAAAATTTGCAACAAAAACAACAAGAAATGGAACAACAAATCGAACAAAGACTAAAACGGTTGCAAGAAGAGTTTCAAAAAAATGGAAGAAATGATGCGACAAATGAATCAACGTGGTCCGGGTCCTTCTTAGTTGTATGTTTTTGAAACAATTAGACGTGTAATTTGACTTTTTTAGAATGTTAAACTATATATATATATATATATATATATATATATATATATATATATAATAATAATAATAATAATAATAATGTGTGCGTGTTTTGTCAAATGAGGTTAATGACAAAAAAAACTGGAATTAAAAATAAAATTCTGGTATTTAAAAAAAAGGTAATGCGTGGGAAACTGGCGTGGGTATTCTGTGGGTAAAAGTCAAAGATAGTCAACAAATGTGTGTGGGTATTGCGTTGGTAGTGCTTTGTGTGGGTAAATCTCCGTAATGTATTGCGTGGTAAAATTTCCGTGGGTGTTGCGTGGGTATGACATGGGTAAACGCGTGTGGGTATTGAGTGGGAAAATGGCGTGGGTAATGCGTGAACAAGGCGCGTGGGTATTGCGTGAGATTTGTGTGGGTAAGGCGTGGGTACAGTTTACCCACACAGGTTTTTCCCACCACTCATTTTGTATGGGTATACGTCTTTACCCAACACAACACCTATACAAATTTGCGTGGCTAATGTCCCAGTTTTGTTATTAATGTAATGTAGTTGTTCGAAAAATAAGCCAACAACCAGTGGCAGATGTAGAGTTTAGATTTATTGGGGGCACCGTTAATTTTTGGAATTATAGTTGAGGGCACCACTTATATTTACAAGAATATGGATGAAAATTAGTTGCCTATTAATGTAAATTTTTTTTTGGCCATTGGGGACATCTCTCCTCATAGAGTGCTTCTTGCATCCGCCCCTGCCAACAACATCACAAGAAGAAGATATTAAAAACGTACGCCTTTATAATGTTCCACAAAATATCCTGTGCAGGTGTATGTTTTCTCCACCATCTTCTTGTAAAAGAAAAAGTATAACTTCATTTGATGTTGAAACACGTGCCGAAAGGATTTTTTTTCTTCATAAAACTATCATCATAGTTTTGTTGTGTGTTTTCCGAAGTCGATTCATTTCAAAGTTGAAGTCTATAGAATCTTAACCTGAAGTATATTTTTTAGAATGTTTACTTCCAAGTAATCGTTATTAACTCACTGTGGTGGTGTTGTATCATTGTCATCCTAGTTTTTAGTTTTACTTTTCTTTGTTGGCCATATATTTTTTTTATGATCCTAATGCTACAATTGCAACATGGTAAAATTTTCTTTAGATTTTTATTTTTATTTTATATTTTTGGAACAATTAATCCCCATCTAGTTGAAAACACACACACACATTAGTGGGGTACCCGCGCGATGCGGTGGCGATAAATAATTTTTGTCCGGCGATCAGTTTTCTTTTGACGGATTGTTTTGGGTTAAAAAGTACGTTGCTGTTAAAATTATATTGTGGTTTTGGGATAAAACCAGAAGTATGTTACTTTTTTTTGGTTAACATGAGGAGTATGTTGTAATTTTTGTTAAAAATAGAAGTATACTGTTTTTTGGTTTATAATTATAAGTAAGTTATCGTTTTTGAATAAAAAATATATTTTGTTTTGGTTTAAAAATATAAGTATATTTCGGCCGTGCCGATTACCTTTTCGACAAATAACTGTAAATATAAGTATGTTGTTGTTTAGGCAGACGACAACTTGTTTTCTTTTAGCGCATATATTTCTGTTGACCAAAGCTAATACATACCAAAAAAACGGTTTCTAAGAAAAAACCTGTAGTTATGGTTTTATCAGTTTCAATATCTTGGTCTATAAATGGTTAGTTTTATGGTTTTTGGGTGTTTTTTCATATATTTTATATGTATTCTTTTTTAAGATTATCATACTAATAAAAAATTTATTTCAATGTATTGTTTGGTTAGCACTCTATTTGGTCTGATTAACAATTCGGACATGTTATTTGATGTCCAATATGGTTTATCCAACAAACGGTTCATATAGTTATCAAAAGATCGATTTTTTGGATCTTCAAAAAATGGTTTATGTATGATCTTAAACAAATTAGAAACAGTTTTCTAATATGTCATTTCAATCTTGGATAACTCTATCTATGTTTATAGTTTTAATTTTAAATTTAATATCAACTCTTATTTGTCAATTTTTGTCTCATGATTATTTTGCATTGTGAAATACTTGCAACCATGCATTGTTGTTTGATATTGCATATTGAGATGTTGTTTGATATCGCACATGTCCGGGATCATGATCACAGTAGGTTTTAATCTTCCAATCTTCCGGTTAACACTTTTGATGCCTTTTAGTGCCTCGTTCACAAAATCTCAGCATTATTTGAAAATCTTACTTCCCAATTTTTATTTGAAGGGTTTAAGTAGAAGATTTTATTTGAAAGTTCAAAATTAAAATGATATAACAAAAAAATGAATGTCTGAGTGGCTTCATGTGTTTGTGTATATAGAAATAAGACAATATTCCAATTATTTCCTCCTAATAGCAATGTTTTTTGTAATTTAAAATAGGGAAATTAGCATTAAAACCATTATAGTTAAGGCTTAGGTTTATACAAAATAATGTTTACGGAATAGTAATGTACTTTGGTGTGGGCTTACAGAAAAGCAATATACTTTGAAACTATTTTACATAATAGTAATATCCTTTGAATCAGGTTTACATAATAGCAACATACATTGAAAAAGTTCCTGGAATAGCAGTGTACTTTGAAACTGGTTTACATATTAGCAATATACTTTAAAATAGTTCTAGAATAGCAATATACTTGTGTAGCAAGTGTCTGTTAAAGTTTTGAAGTTTGAAGATGGAAAAGTTAAGGTTCCTTTGGAAGAAGTTGAACCTGATAGTGAAATTGTGTACTGGAGCCATGGGTTATTGTTGAAAAAGCTTTTGAATTTGTTTTTGAAGTCATTTGTGTTGAAAAACAATCAAAACACTTTTGTTATATACTTAAAAAGTAGCAGCCATTTAATCCTTTTGGGCAGCATCCAAATTAGCAGTCATTTAATCCTTACCAATGTACAAAGTGATATCAACTAAATTCAAAGATGACAACAAGCATACATTTCTACCAATGTACAAACTGATACTGTAAATGTTCAATTAAGTAATCAACATACATAGCAATCAAAAAACAACTACAAATCTAAAAGATACCATCATTAAACATCTAAAACCAGCCAACAATAAAAAGAAATAATAATAACAATAATAACAAATATCACGGCCACAACAGCAAGATAATATGTCTTGTATTTGAGAGAGAACGATTACGCCAAAGGTAAAACCTGCAATCTTTGGTTGGGTCTTCAAAATTAGGGCACTGATAAAACTTCGTGTTGGGTTTTTCTTCGTCGGCGAGATGAAATGACTTCACTCAACATCACGCCCACAACAAAAAAATTGATAGCTTCAGTGGATTGCATCCGATTTTCTTGAGCTTCCATTGCGAGAAGGTAAAGCTGTCGTTTACATTTAAATAACAGAAATGGATATGAAAAAGACAATAAAAAATATGGATACAAATATACGATTTATTGATTTTATTTTAGGGTTACCGGATCACGATGGGTACTTGTTTACCGGTTGATGTGTTTTATTTGGGCCTAAGATAAATCAATAATGGTTTAAATGGGCTAAACAAATGCATAATGGTTTTAATGAAAGTAAACATCAAACTTTAATGTTTTTAATGTTATTTTCCCTTTAAAATACATCCATGTGATGGTTCACTATTCCAACCCCATCATTTTATTATTTTACAATGGCAACTATCCAAGATAAAGAAAAGACTGCACCATCCATACTTTACCCATGCCAACTATCAAAGTATATTTCTTAAATAATAAAATATATAGACGGTTAAACAGTAAATTAATTGCACCCTGTAAATGCAAACACAAAGCTTTTTGTATATTATTCTTATTATACCATCTATATAAATTCAAAGGCTTTTTTACCTATTACACTTAATACAGAAGAACAAACCCAATTATAACAATCAACTTTAGCTTGTTTATGGGCCCACACATAGTATACGTGCCAAAGAGAATTGGAGATTATAAACTTAGTCTCGATTATAAAAATTGTATTTGTGTCATCGTATTGGGTCCTATTAATCCTACCCCTGAACCATTCTTTTTACCTCCTTAATTATTATAAGGTTGGTAAATCAGCTTTTTGCTGGAATCTTTTTGAAACTTTAAATATCCCCACCAATAGAATTAAAAGCCAACTTTAAAAAAAATAAAATTACAGTAAGAGAGATAATTGCTTATTAGAAAAAGACAACCAAATACAATTTTAGTAAGCCTTGTGTTTCTGTTAACTCCGGCCACTGACTTCCGGTTACATCTCCGGCCACCAGCATCGAGGGCAACAGAAAGATCGAGAGAAATCTATGGCCACTGGCTCCCGGTATAGAACTTTGGCCAAAGCAATCCAGCCCATTGTATTCAGAGAGAGAGAGAGAGAGAGAGAGAGAGAGAGAGGTAGTACGAGAGAAATGAACAGAAAGAGCAAGAGTGAGAGAGCCATACCGGAATGTATGGGAGATCGAGAGTGACAGAGAGATGGAATGAGAGATCGCCGATGATGATGTGCGCCGGCAGCGAGAGAGTGTGAGAGACGATTATGCACCGGCGGTGAGAGAGATATCCGACTCGGTTGTGGCAGGCAGTGGATTGGCGGTGGGTTGACGGTGGATTGTGAGAGGAGACGAGGTTTGAGAGATCAGTAGAGTGAGGGAAGAGAGGGAGGCGGCAGAGATAGAATTAGGTTTTATATTATAAACTAGGGTTTTATTAATTTTAAAGTTTTTTTCCTTTAAATTACGTATAGCTTTTTTCTTTAAGTTACATAATTTTCTTTTAATTATATTACTTATGAGATTTAAATGAAAAAGTAAACTCACTGGCTTTCCGTAATATTGTTGCATATAGTTTCTTTTTTTAAGTTACATATAGTTTTTTTTTTAAATTCCATAAAGTCTTTTTTTAAAGTTATATATCTAACTTTTTAAGTAATACGTCTAACTTTTTTAAATTACATATTTAATTTTTTAAATAGATTATTGAATCTATTTTTTAATATTTAAATGCTTACAAGAATTATAATGAAATTAGCTATATATTATAAAAAATAATAATTTGTTTGATAAAAAAATAAATCTAATGATTATTAGCTAATAATTAAACAATGATTATAAAAAAACTTCAATTATTATGTAATCATTATAGTTATTTTTAGAAAAAAGTTAATGTAATAATTAAGGGGTAAATGTTAGAAAGTAAATGAGGTATAACTAGTCAACCCCCATCGTATTATATTCACATACACAAATAACAACAGAGCTACTCACTCACACACATACATCCAAACACATAACCACACATACAACTACGAATAAGCTTTATACAGATGGAAAAGAGAAATAAAAGGAGAGGTGCAGATATTCTTCGTTGGTTAAAGAGATTAAGAGAAAGACTGGAGCTGAATTAATTGGAAAATACATTAAGACTACAAACTATTCAATAAATATGTATTGATTCCTTTGGCTTGCTTGAGATATGTGATTTGCCCAAAATTACACGAATTTGAAGCATCTACAAATTAGCAAAGAAGAGAAAATAGATTTTAGATACCGATTAGCTTAAAATCTAAACAAATTTGAAAAATCTATGAACTATGGACCTCGAGTGGTTTGTATTGACGTCCTCAAACGAAGATTGGAATGAGCTTCAAAACAAAGCGGCAACTTAGGGCTTATAGAAAAGAGGGAAGGGAGAGAATGGACGATAACGGTGGTGACTAGTGGTGGTGGCGACGGCGGCTTAGGGCAGTACATGAGTACGACAATGGTGGTTCTTTATTCTACCAAAGAAGTTGTTCTCACTGCTAAAAGATGTGGTGACATCTACATCTTGGATATGTTTTCAACTGATCAGTCACTAAACATATGCTTCTTTTCTCGAGCTCAGTCTCATGTCAATTGGGTGTGGCACAAACTCCTGTCCCACCTTAACTTCAAGAACATCTCTAAGATCTCAAATCATCAGCTTGTTCGAGGCCTTCCCAAAATGAACTTTGTTAAAGACAAAGTCTACTCAACATGTGAAAAAGGTAAACAAGCTAAAGCTTCCTTCAAATCTAAACTATGTTCTTCCATTGTCTCTCCCTTCAGTTTGCTGCATATGGACCTCTTTGGACCTGTTCCTGTTGCTTCTCTCGTTGGAAAGAAGTACTCTCTAGTGATTGTTAATTAGTTCACTTGCTATACCTGGGTCATGTTTCTGAGAAACAAGAGTGATGTTGCTCCTGAGATCATCTCCCTCATCAAACAATCAGAGGTTCTGTTCGATCTCAAAGTAAACTAGTTGAGAAGCGATCATGGTACTGAGTTTAGAAATCAGACTCTTGAGTCATTCTATGAAGAAAGAGGCATTCTTCAGAACTTCTGAGCTGTTTGAACTTCTGAGCAAAATGGTGTGGCTGAAAGAAGAAACAATACATTGATCGAAGCTGGAAGGACCATGGTAGTTGATGCTGGTCTCCCTCTCTCCTTTTGGGCTGAAGCTGTGAACACTGCCGTGCTACACTCAAAATCGTTCGATCATTGTAAAGAGGCATGGGAAGACGACATATGAAATCCTGAAAGGTCGTAAACCTGATATCTCATACTTTCATGCCTTTGGATGTGCTTGTTTTATCTTGAAACATGGAGAGCAACACTCTAAATCCAAGTTAGACGATGACATCTTTCTTGGATACTCGTCAGTTTCAAAGGCGTAAATACAAACGAAATATAATTTCTAATTTTTAATTTTTCTACTTATGTCATTTTATATTTCTATTTATGTAATTTTATTTTCTCAGTTTTATATAATTTTCTATGTTAAGTTAATAAAATCTTATGTTTTAATTTAAATTTAAATTGATATTGTTTATTTAAATTAGCAAAATTAATTTATTAAAAAAATATCGAAGGCACCAATTTTTGATTTAAATATTAAAAGATAATATTAATTGGTTGATTATGTAACATCTATTTAATAGCATGATATACCTCTAACATTTCAATCCATCTCTCATATGACCCAATTATAAATCTATGTTAATCAAGGTGCGTTGCATTTAAAAAAACCGGTCCAAGTTTGGTTTCGCTTAGATTTGGGCCTGGCAATCTGAGATTATAATTCAGCCGGTTTCAAGTTGATGGGCCTAAATGCCTAATAGTTAGCATATTTCTTCGTTCATGCCATATTTAGTTTTTGTTTTTTATTTATGTCATAATCCTATCCTAATTATTTATTTTTGTAAAGTGTGATTTTGAATTGTTGACTATGTAAGTGGACTTTGACCTTACACATGACGTGCGACAAATGATAGAAAATTTAAAGGATAAATTTATGGAGTGAATATGGATCTATCGTTTTTTGGGATTACATTTTATGTAACGTTGAACATATCGATGGGAAGGATAATGTACTTGCTGATTCCCTATCACGACTTGTCAATGTTTGTTTTGCAGACGAATGTACAAGAAACCAGCAATTGAAGGAACTGGATCAAGCGGCCATGATGATAGCACAAGAGACTGCTGCAAAGGACAAGATTACAACATGTGCATATCGGAATCTTTATGATTCGGATACATGCACTCCACAGGAGAAACGCCGGAACAAATGCCCTAGTTGTCAAAAGATTATAAACACAAAGATTAAACACACCTGAATATTTATAAAAGCGGAAGCACACTGATTACACTGATTACAGGGATGATTGAGAGAGATACCTAAAAGAAAAATCTGGTTTCCCAGGTTTTATCTTGAAGGTTCAAAGACTAAGACCTTACAAGAAATTAAAATTGTACAAAAGATTATAAACACAAAGATTAAACACACCTGAATATTTATAAAAGCGGAAGCACACTGATTACACTGATTACAGGGATGATTGAGAGAGATTTTTGATCTATGTGTGTGATCTGTGTCTCTCACAAACTGAAACACGCTATATATAGAACATAAGGGATCGAATATGCCAGTGGCATCTTGGAATATTCGAGAGAGCATTATTGATGCTTTAATACATTGCTCTGTGATTCACACAAACGACAAGACTTCCGTGCAATAATTCTTCATAATGTGGGGAACACGGCATTACTTTGTCAAAAGTAGCTGGGTCCACCACGAGGGTCTCTTTCTTCCGTCTCTTTGATGCGTTCGTCATTTCTTACGATTTCTTCCAGAACGTTTGTTTTTGCTTTTAGAACAATTTTTGTTGGACTGTCATGGGTTTCTTGTGCTGGGCTTATTTCTACTAGGTTGGAATGGGCTAACTGTGTTGGGCCTGGATCATATATTATTTCGTCCCAATCGTTGGGCCAGGGCTTCAAGTTCGACGAGAATCTTGCGGGCTTCTCTGTTTTGGATTCTAACGTCTTCTTTTTGGTCGGCCCAGTGATTATCTCTTGTTGATTTTCCAAAACATATTTGGGCTTTGTACTGGACAATTGCTTGTAGATTTCTAACGGCTTGGACTGCGTCTTTTGCTGCTGCCAATTCAAGATCTTGGGCAATTGTTGAATATGGGTTGAGCATTTGTCTGGATCGGGCTGCTTTAACTTGGTATGATTTGTACAGGGCTCCTGGTTCTTTAATGCTGATGATAGGTCTTGTGAAGACTTTTGGTAATGGTTTGAAATCTTCATGATTTGTTCGGAGATAGTCTTCATATTCTCGAGACAGGTAATAGGGAATTCCAGAGTCTCCTGTGCTATCATCATGGCCACTTGATCCAGTTCCTTCAATTGCTGGTTTCCTGTACATTCGTCTGCAAAACAAACATTGACAAGTCGTGACAGGGAATCAGCAAGTACATTATCCTTCCCATCGATACGTTCAACGTTTATTTTTACTCCTGTTCCGGTAAGGGCATCTGTAAATTTTGCCCATCGTACTCTCGAGGCTTTATTGCTATTTGTTTTGTTGTAGAAAGATATTATAGCCTGGCAATCTGTCCTGAGGGTTATTTCTTCTTTATCCAGGTAGAATATCTTTAATTTCTCCAATGTGTTTATGCAGGCATTTATTTCTGCATCGATTGTGGACTGCATGGTGTTAAATTTACCACTTGCATATGCACATACTTTTTCAGTACTTCTTGGGTCACTCCTGTTGGGTTTCCACTTAGCAACTCCTCCCCATCCCTCCATGCATCCATCTACTTCAAGCACCATGTAAACATCTTTTGGTGGGACTTCGAGGTCTGGAAGTCTCTCTACCTCTTGTTTGATCTTATGGATCAATTCATAGTCTGAGGCTTTCAATCTTTTATCACCATGTGCTTGAGTTTTTTCATAAAGTGGCCTTAATAATCTTCCAAAGTTTGGGATATGCTGTCTAGCATAGTTTAGGATACCAAGGAATGATCTCAAGCCTTTCTTTGTTTCAAATTGCAACCCCATATCATCCAGAAAATCGTTTCGTTTGATGAAGAGCAATTAGGGTCCAAGCTTATTCTAGCGCTAGATTTTGATACGAATTAAAAACTCGATAAAGGAAATTATCACAACTAGGTTTTTTATGTGTTTTCAGCTTAGAAACTGTTAAATAAGATAACTCATAATGTATATGGGCGAAAGTCATTCAAGACAATAATTGTATAAACACAAAGCAAATATCAAAATAACTCTTTGATTATAATAGGAAATATACTCAAAAACCTATTACTGTGTTTCTCACAATCTGTGTTTTTCATAGCTCGATTACACAGGTATATATATAAACTGGAAAGCATAAAGTTTGTGACAAATTGAATCTCCACATTCAATTTGTCTCCCCTTGATTTAAGTGATTGAATAGTAATTCCCACTAGAAGCTTAGGATTCCAACAATCACCCCCGAATCTCTAAGTCCTTCTGGAGACGTCTTCGTTCAAAGAACGGCTTCGTGTAAAAATA
Organism: Cichorium intybus; assembly: GCA_023525715.1. Classification (NCBI taxonomy): domain Eukaryota; kingdom Viridiplantae; phylum Streptophyta; class Magnoliopsida; order Asterales; family Asteraceae; genus Cichorium; species Cichorium intybus. The sequence goes on along the minus strand of CM042011.1, from coordinate 138,645,453 downwards.
CGGCTTCATCGGTATCATCTTGTTCGATAAAATGGCTTTCTTGGAATTTTTGAAGACTTTCGAGACATTTAGACGCGTAATGGCCCGATTTATCGCATCTGTAACAAATAACTTTTGACAGATCCTTTTCCGGGTTTCGATTCGAGTCCGAAACCGAATTGGGCTTGTTATTGGGCTGGTTTTTAAATGAATTGGACCAAGATCCATTTGATTTGGGCTGAGATCCATGAGAGGACCCGGATCCACCCGACCCGGACCCATAACCCAACCCGGTTCCCTTTTGACTTAAGCCGCCGTCTCCCCCTTTTCTTCCCCAATTCTCGCTTCTGTTTCTCTCTTCCCGATCGGAGTTCCTCCCGCCTCCTCCTCTTTCTCGATTTAATCCGCCGCTGCCGCTATTCGACTCACCGCCATCGTTTCTCCATCCGCCACCACAACTCGTTCTAGCCATTAGCACCTTCGGTTTCCCGTCTACGCCCTCATCTCCTCTGATTCTTTCTTCGTACGCTTTCAGACGTCCTACGACGTCGTCGAAAGGTACCGTCTTCAAATCGAGCACTTGCTCGAGGGAGGCGACGATCTGAATGAATCGGTGAGGCACCACCGTCAAGAGCTTCTTCACGAGCTTCGTTTCTCTGATGGGTTCTCCCAGTGGCGCCGACTTCGAGGCGATTCCGGCGAGCTTTCCGGCGAAAGCGTCTATCGTTTCTGTCTCCTGCATCTTCAGTCGGTCTAGATCGGCTGTGAGTGTCTGTAGTCGGGCCTCTTTTACTCTGTCGGCTCTATGTCGAGCCCTAATCGACTCCCAGAGGACCTTCGCTTTATCGACGTCCCCTATCTGCATTATCAAGCTCTTAGGGATTGCTTGATACAGCAATCCCATGGCAAGGTAATTTTTCTCTTCATTTTCTTCTCCTGGATCAATTACTGACCAGCTTTTATGAATTCGCAGGACAACTTTCATACGTAGGGACCAGACGGTGTAATTGGTTGACGTGAGCATCAGACACGCCATAGTAGTTGAGCCGATCTGCTTTTCCCTCACCGGAGTAGCAGCAGGTGCATCTTCTACATCTAACATCTTCTTCTCGGATTATCAGGTATATTTAACAGACTCAAAGCCCCAGTTTCTTGAGCTCTGATACCAATTCAAGACAATAATTGTATAAACACAAAGCAAATATCAAAATAACTCTTTGATTATAATAGGAAATATACTCAAAAACCTATTACTGTGTTTCTCACAATCTGTGTTTTTCATAGCTCGATTACACAGGTATATATATAAACTGGAAAGCATAAAGTTTGTGACAAATTGAATCTCCACATGCAATTTGTCTCCCCTTGATTTAAGTGATTGAATAGTAATTCCCACTAAAAGCTTAGGATTCCAACAGTCATTTCAATCAAACACATGGTATGTGACAAAATATAAAATCAAAATGATAAATATTTGGAGTAAATATGGACCTGTTGGTTTTTTAGATTATGTTTTATGTAGGGCGCAACCTTATTCTAGCTAAGTTTTAATACGAAAACTCTATAAAATCGATCGTAGTTAGGTTTTTTATGTAGTCTCAGTTTGTAAACTGTGAATAAGACAACTTATTATGTTTATAAATGCAAGTCATTTCGATCACACACATGAAGTGCGACATAAGTAGAAAACAAAAAGGATAAATGTTTGGAGTAAATATGGTCTTGTTGTTCTTTCGGTTTACGTTTTATGTAGGACCCGAGCTTATTGTAGCTAGGGTTTGATATGAGAACTCTATAAAAAGTTATCACAATTAGGTTTTATTGATGTACTTTCAGTTTATAAGCAGTTAAATAAGGTAACTCATAACTCATAATGTATATAGATGTAAGCGATTTCGATCAAAACCATATAAATCTTCGTGTTTGTTTGTTTACTATTTTGTGTTTTTTGTCTTGCAATCTCTTAAAACAAAATTAGATGTGTGAAGTCTACCTCCCGATTCAAACTTTTTATGTTTATCTTTTATGATATACACAATAACAAAAATGTTAATGTTCGTCTCTTCCCCGCATCAAAAACCACAAACATGACTAAAACAAGTAAATCACGTTTCAACCTTTTCCTAGCCACATTTAATACTGTTACACAGAAAGGAACTGAAAATCGAGACAAAGACCAAACAAAGCATACTCAAGTGCATAATTTAATTGCTTTTGAATCACACTTTCTTAAAACTTCATCGTCTATCTAATGTAATTTATATGTATGTGGAAACCTAAAGAAGGGGATGAATAAACTATATTTTTTGGATTTTGGTTGGTTAATTTGCCGAAACTTATAAACTCAAAATAATTAATGCATGATGCAAAGATAAATTACTATGCTTTATAATATGCATTCGATCTGTTTTTTTTTTTTCGAAACCATCAACTTGCGACTGGCTTATACGATTGGAAATAAGTATTTTGGTGGTGTTTCGAATGAAAATTGTTGACCGAGAAAAATACTCTCAAGTTCTCACGTATATTTTGTGTTAGTGTATCTCACATTGGTACGACACGGTCTTATTGGTCTGTATATATGTTGGAGTCTCACTTCTTTCCACAAGGGCTCTTTTGGAGAGACACTCTTGGGCTACACATATATTTACATGGTATCACAGCCGGTGTCCTGCACCCTTGTAACCTCATCGAGCCTACGTCTCTGAGGAGGAGTGTTAGTGTATCCCACATTGGTGCGACACGGTCTTATAAGTGTGTATATATATGTTGGTGTCTCTCCAAAAGAGCCCTTATGGAGAGAAATGAGACTCCAACATATATACAGACCAATAAGACCGTGTCGCACCAATGTGAGATACACTAACAGTTTGGTTCTCAAAAGAACTTTCTCTCTCTCCCTCTGTGTGTGCAATGTGTGTGTCTATATATATATATATATATATATATATATATATATATATATATATATATATATATATATATATATATATATATATATATATATATATATATATATATATATATATATATATATATATAGTAGGGTTGATTTCTAAAAGCTACTTCGAGTAGTATTTATGAGCTTTTAGATTTTAGTTTTTGTTTAATAATACACATTTTAAAAGTTTACAACTACTTTTGTCAAAAACTTCTACACAAATAACAACCAACTATCAGCTACCAACTATTCTTACCAGACATACATATATTTGATACATGGTGTATGTTATTCACATTATGTGGTTATATGAATAACATAATACAAGGTTTTAAAGAACGTATAGTCTGCATCACCATGTGATGCCATATTGAATCACACTTAGGCTATATGTTATACTCTTCATTCACCTTTTACCATTCTATGCCACGTTAGTGCCACATCACACATTTCCTTCATCTTTCACCCTAAGCTTTCACCCATGTTATATCCGTTTTCAAGAATGTACTAGTGTTTAATGCATGATATACTATGGGAAAACGAAAAGTATAAGGAGAAGATGGAAATAAGAATAGAGATACAACAAGGTCTCAACCATTGGAGGGGAAGAATCTCGGGGGGTGCCTGTAACGTCCCAAATTTCACAACCAATTTTTTTCATTTTTAAAATAAGATATGTTATCGAAAGCCAATTTAATCATCGTGACCAGTTGAAAACGCCATAAAACCCATTTGGTCAATTTAAAGAAAACAATATTTCAAAATCACACTAATAAGATCCAATTTGATATGTACATGACAGTGGAAGTTTAAAAGTCATAAACATGTTAGATGCGAGTACAGTCAGGTCGCGCTCTCCTTTATCTGAAATGTACCTAAAAACATTTAACTTGAGAGAGTAAGCACAAAGCTTAGTGAGTTCCCCAGAACACCACACATTCCATTACATAGAAAAATAGTGCAAATTCATCCTAGAGGGCACCAGACATAGTCCAGCCCTAATAGGCATCAGGTACAAGTCGACCTTACTAGGAATTAGCTGCGAAGCAATCTTGTCGGGCATTAGGTACAGACCAACCTTATGGGAACCAGACACAGACCAACCCTAAGAATGTCAGGCAAAACAGTCACACACGAGCCCTACAACTAACAAGCAACAACCACAATCTAACCCTGTCGGGTACTAACAATATACCAACCCAATCGGGCATCAGGTATGACAATCTAAATAACAAATCATACGACTTGAAATTCAACACACAAGACCATCCAAATATAATCATTACGTTCTACCCTAGCAGGCCTTAACTTCCTACACATGCAACGTCACCCATAGTATAGTGAGGAAAATCACGTGATCCATCGGTCACAAACGCACCTACACATGTGTCCTCAATCGCCAATCAACGTGAACCTCTTAGCCAATCATAACGCATAATTTCAGCAACCCGAATTGCCTAAACGGTCCCTACGGTCAACTCCTTAATCCATCCAAGTTGACCAACAGTCAGTGTTGCAAATGTCGCTAGGCGTTGCCAGATCGGCAGACTAGCGAGTAGCGAGTAATCGGCTAGGCGCGGAGTACTCGGTAGGCACTGTTCATAACTATATATATATATATATATATATATATATATATATATATATATATATATATATATATATATATATATATATATAGGACTAAGATCAAATGTATCTTGATAAATATTGTGTTAACTTGTAACAAAATATGGAACAATCATTTTAAATCCGGACATATGTATAATAGTAATTAACATATAAATCAATTAATTTTAAATAAATAAAATCCTATAAATCCGGCAACCGACTCCTATAATTACGAAAACTGTTTTTTTTCCTGAATTCTGATTGGTCCACACAGTCAGACAATAATTACCAGTTTTAGAATAATCTAACTATATATATATATATATATATATATATATATATATATATATATATATATATACATATATATATATATATATATATATATATAATATTTATGTATATATATACATAAATATTATAAATATATATATATATATATATATATATATATATATATATATATATATATATATATATATATATATATATATATATATACACACACATGTGTGTGTGTGTATCTCAAAGAATAAATATGTGTTGTTTATGTATTATACATTTATACTATTATATGCTATACGTAGTGTGCCTAAAAAATTGAGTGTTTTCTAAAAGAAAAAGGTAATGCAATGTGTATGCGGTATATAGGACTAAGATCAAATGTATCTTGATAAATATTGTGTTAACTTGTAACAAAATATGGAACAATCATTTTAAATCCGGACATATGTATAATAGTAATTAACATATAAATCAATTAATTTTAAATAAATAAAATCCTATAAATCCGGCAACCGACTCCTATAATTACGAAAACTGTTTTTTTTCCTGAATTCTGATTGGTCCACACAGTCAGACAATAATTACCAGTTTTAGAATAATCTAACTATATATATATATATATATATATATATATATATATATATATATATATATATATATATATATATATACATATATATATATATATATATATATATATAATATTTATGTATATATATACATAAATATTATAAATATATATATATATATATATATATATATATATATATATATATATATATATATATATATATATATATATATATATATATACACACACATGTGTGTGTGTGTATCTCAAAGAATAAATATGTGTTGTTTATGTATTATACATTTATACTATTATATGCTATACGTAGTGTGCCTAAAAAATTGAGTGTTTTCTAAAAGAAAAAGGTAATGCAATGTGTATGCGGTATTATGTGGGATTGTGGAGTGTTATGTATTAAGAAACAAAAGAATCCAAGTTTTCTTTGATATGCCTTGTATCCCACATCGCCGGTTGATGAAACAAATGAAGGTAAGTAAGCATTATATAAGGAACCAAATAGCAGCGAGAACAGATATGAGAAACCAGGCCTTTCTTTGGGTTGACTTGGATCCGAAATGGGCCGAATTTAGGATCAATTTAGACCTTATTTGGGCTAAATTGGGCCGAGTAAATTGGATGTTGACCGAGGTTGACCGAGTCCGAGTTTTTAGGCTGAGTTGCCTAAACTCGCCAAGGTTAAGGACCGAGTCTGAGTCCAAGCCCGAGTAGTCGGCCAAGTTGGCCGAGTTTTGAAACACTGCCAACAGTCAACTGGTCAAAGTTAAAGGTCAATGGTCAAAAGTTAACGCTTAGCGCCGCTACCACCTACCCGTAGCATCGCTAAGCTCTAATCCAGAAACAGGTCGTGCGTAGGTTAGCGTCGCTACTACTGGCCTTTGTGGCGCTAACCCCAAAATCTTTCAAATCTATTATTAAGCACTTAATCCATTAAGACAATTGCCATAAACTTCCAAAACATGTCCATTTGGTCTGTAGTCTCATAAAAATGGGAACGTCCTAGACATACATGCCCAACGCATGTTAAATCCTAAACTTAGGTCACAAAGGGGCTTGATTCATTCAGATAAAGCTTGCGAGGCTTGGAAATAACTCATTCTTTTCAGTGGCTTAATATTGGAAAAAACAGGGAGCCATGCTTGGAGTTTCCCCAACCCCATGATCAACTCCAAAAGAACCATAAAATACCAATATTCCAACACAATCTAGGAAAGACTCTATTACATGAAGAAATTAGAGGATTAGATGCTTACAAAGGTCCAGAATAACAAGCTCTAACTGGTTCTTGGCTGCAAATGCTTCCCTTGCTTCACTCCTACACTCCTTCTTCTCCAAGAAACCTTCCTTAGCAAGATTCAAGGCCAAAAACCTCTATAAGGGCTCAAAACTCATGCATATGGGTCTAGGGGATGAATGGAGGCTGCCAAGATATCAAGTTAGGGTTTTGTGAACTTAAACAAGGCCCAAGGCCCTAGATTCTAGGGTTTTACAATTGCATCGGATACCAGTACTATCCTTAGCACGTAGCGACACTATGTTCCAAGTTCCAACTCCCGCGCACCACTTTCATCCCACCTTAGCGCCGCTCTTGACCATATAATAGCGTCGCTAAGGCCAATCCTTCCTTATCCTTTGTTCCTTAAATCCAACTTCGTCATTTAAGAAGAAACGGGTCTTATAGTGCCTAGGACAGTATAGCGTTCCCATTGGGTCTTGTCGGCGACCTCAACATCCCGCTTCCCCCTCCACTTCAAAGGAGGTATAACACATAGCCTTAGGGTAACATGTGTTTACATCATGAAATAAAAGATCAGATATATCAATCAAGATAATCATGTATTGTCTCGTTAGATCTCTCCGTAAAAAACCATAGTAAATGCCTTGTGGTCTCTTGCCCAAGTGGTTGCTTGGTTGCTCATGGCTCTCCTTCATATGGTTCCGATATGGTGACGTTATACAGTTGTTTGGTGTGATAACCACATGTCGGGGCTACATATTTCCAATGTAGTTGAATAAATTAATTATGTGTAATCACCTTTTGTGTGACTTGTATTGTTTCATTTTATGTTACTTTATAATGTAAAATGTTATCTTAATTTCACTAGGATTAAGCTCATTTGTTATGTATTTCCAGATTCGTAAAAAAGTGGTGAGTACGCATATAACGTTGTTGATAGTTATCATTTTGTGCTATAAGTGGCATTGAAGTGGAAAGATAACATAATATATCTTACTTTAATACACATTATTTTTTGTGATCATGATTATTGTAACATCTATATTGTAAGATTTATGTGGTGACTTTCGGTTATAATTCAAAAGAGCCGTTATAATTCTTGTAGACTCCAACATATATAGATACATATGAGATTGTGTTTAGATGATATGTGACACATTAACATTCCTTTTAGATAGAGACTTGGTGATGATAGACAATGATATGTTAACTATTAAGCCAAGTAAGAGACGCACATCAGCCCTTATATCGTGTAAAATATTTTTTTTTGAACAGCTAAATTTTATTAAGAGCAACTAGCAAAAACTAGCACAGAAATAAAACAATTACATCACAATTAAGGAAGGATTTAAATGCCACAAGTTCCAATCTATTTTTTTCTTAGACCGAGTATCACACCAAAGGAACGATTGAGCAACAATATCATCAAATATAACACTCTTTTTAGGAAGTGTTTTTCCAAAGATTGTATCGTTCCGAAATCTCCAGATGTACCACCACGCCACATAAAGCACTCCTTCCAGAACTTCTTTAGTAAGCTTTTGTAATCTCAAATCTTGAAGCCAAGTCCTCCAATTCGCTAAAGACCAATCGTTTGGTAAAACTAAATCCCACCATTTTCCAATTTTAGTAAAAATCTCTTGAGCAAAACTACACTCGAAAAAAAGATGACCAATGTCTTCAGCTTTAACTCCACAAACCGGACATAAGATAGACTCCAAGTCTATGCCTCTTGTAGACATGTTCCATCTCGTAGGTAAGCCATTCAACATCATCTTCCAAGCAAACACATTGATTTTTATATGAATCATCTTGATCCACCTTGTAGGCACTCCCGTACCACCATTGATCACGTCATCAATACATCGTCTAGTGGAACTAACCGAGAAAGAACCATCTGTCACCAAATCCCAAATCCAAATGTCTCGATTATTTGAAATATAAACGTCTTTCATAATTCTATCCAACTCCCCCTTTTGCTCTTCCTCCATACCCCCCATCGGGTAGCGTCTAAAAGAATCACCCCACCAACCCGTGCATTTAGAAGCCACTGTGGCATTTTTATTCTCCTCCAAGTTGTATAATCTGTGAAACCTACGCATGAAGTACGTTTCTCCTAACCAATTATCTTTCCAAAATAAAGTATCCATACCATCCCCAATCCTCTTTTTACAAAAGCCCATCAGATCAATTCCATTCTTTGTCAAATCTCTAGTCGAAATAACGACATCCCGCCACACTGAGGCTATTTTAGAAACATCGCAATTTCCTAGAAGACCGTCCTCTCCATGAATCGCCTTAACCACCTTCACCCACATCGCCCTTGGATTATTCTTAAATCTCCAAATCCATTTAAAAAGTAAAGCCCTATTTAAAGCAAAATAGCTTCCAACTCCAAGACCCCCCTTTTCCTTACCCGCACACACCTTATTCCACCCAATCCACGCGTTTTTTGTCTTCTCGTACCCTCCACTCCGCGAAAAAACCGACTCCTCAGATTTTCCAATCTTTTTATCACCCCAACCGGAGCTTTAAAAAGAGACAAATAGTAATTAGGGATGGACCCAAGCACTGTCTTTAAAAGAGTCAATCTTCCACCAACTGAAAGAGTTTTCAATTTCCATTTAGAAAGCCTATCATTAACTTTCTTCTCAACCTCTTCCCACACACTCGCTCTAGACATAGAACCTCCAACCAGAACCCCCAGGTACGTAAACAGAGTTTTAATTGCCGCACATCCCACCAAGGCCGCCACTCTCTCAACTTCTGTAAACGTAACACCAACACCTAACATTTTCGACTTTTGGATGTTAATCTTCAGCCCTGAAGCGAGATGAAAGCACCGCAAAATAGACACAATATTGGTAAAATTTTCCTCTTTCCAGTCTCCAATGAACACCGCATCATCTGCATAAAACAAGTGAGAAAGTGTACACCCACTGCCCACTGTCAAGGGCGTGAAAACTCCGCGAACGATAGTCCTCAAAAACGACAGATGAAGTGTCTCCATAACCAAAATGAATAAGAAAGGCGAGAGCGGGTCTCCTTGGCGCAAACCCTTATAGAACTGAAACTCTTCTGTAGGACTCCCATTTACCAACACAGAGCCTCTAGCCGTCTTCAAACAGCCACGTATCCATCTACACCATTTCGTTCCAAAACCGAAGCGTCCCAAGATATATTCCAAGAAGTCCCATCTAACCGAGTCATAAGCCTTCTCGAAATCAACTTTAAACACCATAGCCTTTTTTTTCTTAATTTTACACCAAGAAAGCACTTCATTTAAAATTAACGGACCATCTAGAATTTGACGCCCATGCACAAACGCAGATTGCTCTTCACTAATCAAATCCCCAATCACCAGTTTTAACCGATTAGCCAAAATTTTTGTAATAATTTTATATTGGGCACCAATTAGACTAATCGGCCTAAAATCCTTCACAAACTTAGCATCCGCCACCTTTGGAATCAAAGTGATAAAAGAGGAATTACAACCAACTGGAAAGATTCCAGTCCTGAAGAATTCCTGAACCGCCTCACCCACCAAATCCTTTAATAACTCCCAAAACCTTTTGATAAATTCAAAACTAAAGCCATCTGGACCCGGAGATTTTTCTGCCCCACAATCCCACACAGCCTGTTTAACTTCTTCAGACGTCACCTCCCCTTGAATAAACTCTGATTGATCTTCTGACAAACGTTTAGGAAATTCCATATCACACTGTAATCTAAAAGCATCTGGCTTAGAAAATCTAGTAGCGAAATGAGTAAGAAACTCTTTCTTAACTTGATTAGGCCTATCCAACCAATCCCCATTAGAGAAGACCCCTCTAATAGCAAGTTGCCGCCGAGATTTATTGATAATACCATGAAAAAACTTCGAATTCTCATCTCCTTCAATAGCCCATTTGACTTTATCTTTTTGACCTAAGTCTGCTGCTTCCTGCTTATCAAGATCGAGGATTTTACTCAGGATTTCCCCCTTTCTTTTAAAACATCTCCCTCCCCGTCATCGACCCGCTTATCTAAATCCCTCAATTTTTCCTTAAGCAACATCTTATCTCCAATTTTCTGACTTCGCATCTCTTTGGCCTAGTCTTTCAAACGATTTTAAGGGCTTTTAATTTATTTTTAAGGCGTACCATGGCACTCTTATCTGTAACCCCATCATTGGCCCACGAATCACTCACAATCTTCTCAAGATCCCCATTGTGTAACCAAGAATTATAAAACCGGAAAGGAGTAGACCCGTAATCCAACACCGATTCACGGAGCAAAATCGGGCGATGATCGGAAAGATGTTTCTCTAAAATCAGCCCCGAAATATGCGGGCATAAATCCAATAAGCCTTCAGAAACAAGAAACCTATCCAACTTACTCATTTTACCAGACGTAGAATGAGTCCACGTAAACGAGTAACCACCCAAAGGAATATCTACGAGACCAGTCATGACTATAAAATTATTGAAAAAACGCGGCTCACTAGGATGGAAAGTAGAACCAAATCATTCCGCCTCTACCCGCACTTCATTAAAATCACCCATAACAATTACCTCACCTCTCCACTTTAGGATAATTTGCGAAAGATAATCCCAAAGCATTTTTTTCTCACTTAACTCTTGTGGTGCATAGACCGAGATAACCATAAGATTAGTGTTAGTAGGCTTCCAGAAGCCCTCAAGAATAACAAAATAATCTGAAGCTGCCATTTGCTTTTTCAAAAAAATATCCGGATTCCAAACACAAAGAATTCCACCTGAGGCACCCACAGAACCGCTACAAGCAAATTGGTACCGAGAATTACCCCACAACTGCCGAACTAAAACATCATCAACAACTTCTAACTTTGTCTCCTGAAGTGCCAAGAAGTTAATCTTGAACTTAGAACATAACTCAAAAACCCATCTCTTTTTTGCCTGATTGTGGCCCAATCCTTGAATATTTAAGGATGTAAAATTCATTGAAAATACTCTTTACTCCCATGTTGATCAAGCATCTCATCATTAACTTTAGTAGTCTTGTATCCCATCATATGACCAATAATATCTATATCTTCCATTTTCTGACCACAGTTACCACTTGGGGCCGAAGCATGGGGCTCCATAATATCATCACCTCTAATTAAAGATTTGGTTATTGTTTGAGAGCTATCATTGTTTCCACCGTCCACATGACTAACTGCATCCAAATTTTTAACCGTATTGAAATTTTTCTCCATGTGAACCGACTTCTCCCCTTCACTGTTGTCACCATCATTTGCTAGAGGGGTATAACCCGGAGGGCACATAGGTGTGACACTGGAATTAGATTCCGGCACAACCGTCTCCTTCACATCTACATCCTTTCTATTCAGTAAGTCATAAAAAAGAAAAGGATCCTCAGAGCTTTGTTTTGTTATGCCATGTCGATCCACCTCCCCCTCTTCCAAATGATAATCCTTATTAGCTTCTTCCACTTTACCCTCCAACCCTTCCAACGTATTCGGCCCCATATGACTATCTCCATCTTGCCTATAATTATCATCATTGCCATCTTCAAAAAACGAAACATTTGGTACTTTCGTCCTTCCAGCAAATTCCTTTTCCATACTTTCCAAAATATCCTCCTCTCTCTCTAATTCATCTGCAGAGATAGTATTATCATCAAATGAATGTTTGGACGACTCGTCATCACTTTCTTCATCTTCATCTATATAGCATGGGTTCCACCCTATCACTTCCCTTGCTCGAACCACAGTCATCTTACCTTGCACGATCACTTTAAAAGTCTCCATAATTATTTCTTGCTTTAAGGTTATTATACAAAGTCTTTTGCGGTATAGATTGTTGTCATTTGAATCTTCCGCATATAATAGCTTTCCCCAACGTTTAGCAATCAACTCAAAGCTTTTTGGAGAAAAGGCCAGCGAAGGTACCCCCTCTATATCAATCCACACCACACGGTCTTCTACTTGGAAAGTCTTTTGCCATGGTAGGATAACCGCAAACCATGATCCCACTCCTTTGTGACTTTGAAAATTTTCTTTAGCTTTTGTGGAGACAAATTCCATTGTAACCCAAAAGCCCCCGAGGTACCTTAACACAACATCTTTAAATCCCTCCTTAACAATTACATCTTTTAAGTTAACAAGGGCACCAAATTCCTTAACTTTACCCACCAAAGTGAGTGAGACCTCTTTATCATTAAAGCATGAGTCATCAAGAATTAAGGCGGGTTCATCACGAACTTTTACATTATTCGCCTTACCTCCACTCACCACAGCAGCATATGAACCCCCATTCCCACTCACAACCGTATAAGACAAAAGATCAAACCTTCCAGACGACGTAATAGCATTTGTCTTGTGCACCGTTTCTGCCTTCTTTCTTTGTTCAGAAGGTTTAGAACCTCTAGGGAATTTCGATATATTTGCATGTAATCTTAATTTGCCATGCCAAATGGTACACAAATTTGATGCAATTAAAGCCAAATTATCTGCATTTAGGAATCGAACGAAAGAGAAACGTTTACCCGATTTGGATTTCTCTTTGGGAATGTACACATCTGCCGGTTTACCATATTGCTCACAGGACTTCCACAAGTCCCTGGCCGTGAACCCGTCTGGAAAATTCGTCACGTAAACAGATTCTGAAACAACTCTAGCCAATTGATCCTCCTTGGACTGTCGGCCTACTCTTTGCCAAGCAAAAGCCATACCGAAAATCCGGATAACCCCGAAAAAATACCAAAAAACAAAGTGACCGAAAACTCCTAAAAATCAGACCGAGAAAACCTTCACAAGCTGATGACCAAACACCCCAAATAGTGTCTAAATCCTGCTGTCAAAAGACCTTGAACACAATTTCCATCTCTTTGAAGCATTTTGTCGAACACTTGGCGTGCTTGTTCGTTGCAAAGCTAGACTAAACTTTTAACAGCCCATCCAAGAGCTCCATCCTGCCTTCTCTACTCACACTAACTCACACAAACTAGATAAAGATGCACATCAACCGGAAGCAGTAAAGAAAACAAGTATCCTTCAAACCCGTGTCATTCTACCGCCGACGGAACCTCCTGTTGCAATCGCATAATGGAAGGAGAAGGAGATGAGTCGGCGGAGGAAGGTGGAGCAGCAGCCGGCCTAGCAGCAGGTGGTGGAGCAGCAAAGTAGTCGGCTGTGAAATATTTGCAGTTTAAAGAACGTGTTTGTATTACAGGCAACCATGAGAGGCCATCACCTTCCGAAGAGAAAATAATAACGTTGCAATATTACTGTATGTCGAGAATTACACCAAATTTGCATCAATATTCTTCATATTGATTGGTATATTATCAATAATCCTTTACAACATGTTTGTGATGTATATCACTAAAATGTAAAAGAAAATAAGTTCACAGCCTCTTGTATATTTAAGCTATATCGTGTAAAATATATGCGAGTCATATGTTTAGTCCACAAAAGAACCATCGAAAAAAGTATAAAATCCTACATATATAGAGACATACAAGACACGTCTTGTTTAACCATTGTATGACACACTAATACATATAATATATTTTATTTGTGCTTGATTAAAATATTATATTGTGGGCATGTATATGCTATTGATAACTTTGATGACTGCGTTTTAAAAAAATTGCAATTGGAATATTTTGGATTTGAGGTTGTTACAATAGCTCTAGAGGTAATCGATCGTGACTTGTGTCTGTCCTCAGGCATTATCAACTTATTGGACACTTCACTAGAAATCTAAAATCTATCTCGATCATATATATTTTTAATATTATGTAATATGTATGTCTTGTATGCTAATCGATTAAATATGCGACATGCCGAAATATTAAAAACTATTATCTCATTAAAAACACGTAAATATGTTTTTGTCTGAACTTACAATTTTCTATAACAAAAAATAAAACTATTTTATGCTCTTTCATAACTTCCAAAGTCCCTTAGAGCAAAAGAAAAGTTTAATGCCGCAAATTCCAAGAAAAGGTTATAATTAATAGTTTAATACATTAGAGTTTTAAGCATTTAGCTTGTTATTATTATTATTATTATTTTATTTAAATATATATAATCGAAAAAAAACACCAAATTACACAATCGGAAAAGTACAAGTAATAGTTACATAAAGTGGAGTCACTTTCTAAATCGACGTACAACTGAACATGCACAAGGTACAATCACTTTAAGCAGCAGATGGGTTCCATGTTGAATATTCAAAAAGTGACACGTGTGGAGGAGAGAATCTGATGTCGAAAGCATGGCCACATTCCTCCGCCATTGCCTTCTTCTACACCTTCTCACGAAAACCACTTATAACGACGAATAGACCCTTCTTCTTTCTCTCTCTAGAATTGGGGCTTTTTCTCTCTCTAACGTGGCGATGGAAGGCGGGGAGGCACAAATTGACCGGCTTCCGATGGACCTAGTTGCTCATATATTCGTTTTCATCACTTGTTTCAAGGATTTGGCTCGGTATGTTTCGTGAATTATGATCCTCTTGTTTTACAATCGATTTTTGAAATTTCTATTGTGTTTCGTTTGTTAGTTTGTGTGTTTGACTGTTTGTGTATGCGAATTATGAAGGACGAGCAGTGTGTGTAGAAAATGGAGGGAAGGTGTGAAGCAATCGATGGGGAGAAGAGAGAAATTGAGTTTTGCAGGCTGGAAAATGGATGATAAATCTACTTCTCGTATTGTTCGTTATGCTTACAGTCTCAAGGAGCTTGACATGTACGCCTCCCTCTTTTCCACTTTTTTTCCTCTCTGAATTACGCGTTTAGCTTTGAATTACGAAATCATCTAATATATCGTTGCATAGATTCATTGAGAAAAACACTGAGCATGTCGGTATTTCTCCGAATTGATCATGATTTTGTTATTTAGGTTCAAAATTCATTGAAATAAATGTTGAATTACATTGTTCATGTCGCCATATTAACTTTAAAACGCACATCCAAAGCAATCTTCAAATGCAAATCACGAGGTGGATTTATGCTTAATTGTTCTGCATCTTTTGAACTACAGAAACAAACAAAAGACATTCTGATTATAATCAATACGGATCATGAACTGGTATTCTTCCTTGTTGTGTTGATTTCTACTTTCTGATTGTTTTTGTTGTGGTTTCAGTTCAAAAAGCCGATGGGGTTGCCAAATAACAGATAACGGACTGTATCAATTATCAACAGCAAAATGCATCATCAACCTTACCTCCATATCTTTATGGGGTATGACAGGGATCACTGACAAAGGCGTTGTTCAACTGGTACGTGTTTATCAACATCGAGAGTCTTCTAATCTTCATTATTTTCACACCAATTTGAAATCTAGAATACCATAAACTAAGTTATCTTTCTAAACCTACAATTAATGGTAATATTTATCTTTGATTACGAACTGAAATCACAATAATTTTTTAGGTTTCAAGGGCCAATTCCTTACAACACCTAAACATTGGGGGTACTTTCATAACAGATGAATCTTTATTTGCAATTGCCACCAGCTGCCCGCGTTTAAAGGTCCGTTCTTGTATTTTTCGTGACTATTTTAACGAGTTTTTATATAAAAAAGATTAAATGCAAGAAATAGCAATGTACTTCCATTAATTTGTTTATTATAGCATCCTACTCTCATTTCTTCATATTAAATCATTATACTTCTAAAAATGTAACCCAATTATAGCAATTTGCTCGATAAGAATAAATTTAAAGCACAATTTTGTATTAGAAAAAAATTCAAAAATAAAGGAAAGTATGTTGCTATTTCTTGCATTTTAGCCCAAATAAAGAATTAATTATATTTTTTGTTTTTTACATAATTTCAGAGTGCTGTATTATGGGGATGTCGACATGTAACTGAAAATGGACTTGAAGTTTTAGTAAATAAATGTCGTAAATTGGAGTCAATCAATGTGTGGGGTATGAGAATTCCTCTTGACTCCTTTATTGCCCTGCTGGCAATCCGTCCAGCTCTTCAGATTACCCCTCAATCACTACTTAATATCGAAAATGCCACTCTGATGCCTGTTTTTTGAGGTGATCAATTGCCTTATTGTATAGATTGTTTTGATTGTATGTAATTTATTGGCATAATAAAATGGAAATTTGTGAAAGAACCCACGCCATGTGGGTTTTGTGTATTCTCTCCACATTTGTTTGTAAATTTATTTTGATTGTTGGATAAATTGTGAAAAGGTTGGATTTGTGACAAATAAAATACTTGTTAAAAATATAAAATTATAACTAATGATTATAATCTTGGCAAGTATAACTAATGATATAACAGAACATTAAGTAAACAATAGAATAATATGGATAATAATTCAACCTTGTTCATTGCATTTAAAGATCGATTTATGTGTTTCAAAACGATTACTACAACTTAGGTTGTGGTTGATAGTTTCAGACCTGAATGAGTAAGATGTCTGACCCAGTAAACATTATCCTATTGCTGACTCGGTCAGACGTATTTGTACTCGGTCAGATGTGATTTTTAGCATTATCGAACGCCCAGACTCGGACCGAGTTAGACATCAGGTCTGACCAGATCCGGTTAGACGCAAATCAAACACAGCCTAATCAATGTAAAACCTCCACATTTATCTCAATTAATCTTAACCACGAAAAAACATCATAACCATTTTCCCCAAAACACAAAATATCACCAACATCAACATCAAAATCTAGTTCTTGTAAATCACTAGCATTTACAAGCTATTCATTTCTATTTTCTACATAAAAACATAAATAGCAACCTACTTTAAGTTCTCGCTCGTTTCATTTGCATTTGCCTTGTCATCCAATCAACACATTCCTCTACGCTTCCGGAAGGATACGCGAGCTGCCATTGTAAAAGCTTCCGTTGCCATTCGCTAACAACCGGGCCGCCTTTTTGAAGTTCCAAATGTCTCATTATATCCTTCCCATTGACCAAAGGTTTGACCTCCCAAACTCTCTCCAACCCTAATTTCAATATCTCATTTTCAACTTTTACAAAAACTTCACTTCTCTTTTCCGCTTCTTCATACAAAATACTCGAAAGCATCAATGAAACCCTCCATAATTCTTTCATTTCCCTCAAAATTAAACCCAAATAAATTCTTGATTTCAATTTCACGGGAACTTCAATTAAATCAATCTCCAAATCGACTTTTTCCATATCTTCACACGATAATATAGAAGGGATTAAACATAAAAACTTCTCAACTCCATTGTGAATCCTCATAACATCATCTGCATCACTAACTTTCAACTTTAAAGAATTCTTGAAAATATAATTCACAACGGGTATTTCTTTCTTTTTCTTATCTAAATAAACCATGTTCCTAAATGGAAGAAACAACGATGCGTATAAAAAAATTCTCCTTTGTTCATCTGTAAAATCACACCCGATTTCAAGAAACTGTCTCCATGCTGAATTCATATATCCCACACAAATTTTATCATGTTCTTGTATTGGTTTGCAATTTTCGGGTAATGTAAACACAACCCAAAACAACCCTAATTCAGAAATTAAACTCATTGCTTTAACCGGTTGATTTCCCGTTACCATAAGATCGATTTCATGACCGATTCTTTCTTTACTAATTTTACAAGAAATAGCGGATTTCACATCGTTATTTGAAGCTGCAATTTTTAACTCTTCCACCATTTCAAAATCAAACCTTGCACTAAAACGAATTGCTCTAAGAACCCTTAAAGGGTCATCCAAAAACGTATCTTTTGGTGGTAATGGTGTCACGATTTTACCCGATTTCAAATCGTCCAAACCTCGACCCGTAAAATCTTCAACTGAACATGTATTAATGTTGTAAAACAAGCTGTTAATTGTAAGATCCCTTCTGTATGCATCTTGTTGTGGTGAACCGAATTGCATAGTTGGAATTCTACTGTTTTCAGCGTAATCTTCGGATCTTAAGTTCACAAAATCAATCCATACATCGAGTAAACGCATTCTTGCGGTTTCTAAATGCTTTGATTGATCCGGATTGCTTTGAATAACACCGATTCCTTGTGTTTGTTCGCCTTTTGAGACTAAATACTCGTTTACCTTTTCACAAAACTCCTTTCCTAACATGTTATCAATAGCAATATCAATGTCATAACACTCTTTTCCTAGAAGTTTGTCACGTACCCATCCACCTGCAACACGAAGCTGTGTTTGAAGGTTGAAATGAGAAAGAACTTCACGTAATTGATTGAAGATTTGTTTTTCTTTATCGGTTGGATCAATGGTTTCCTTCACTATGACAGGTAATGTTCCATTTGTTCCATTTGTGTTCATGATTGATCTGCAAGAACGATAGAAGACTTGAGTTCTTGGAAATGAGAGTGATGGAGTCTTTAATTTGATGGTGGTTTTGTGTATGGGAACAAGGGGCTTCCCTGAAAAGGTTGTTGGAAAAGAAGATCCGTAAAACCACCTTAATTGTGTTATTTTGTCAGTAATCTTAGCCATAGTCACAGTGAAGATAACTGCAAATGTTTATTGGGGATAAACTATCACTAGGAAAGTAAACGAATACATTAATGACTTGGTCTGTACTATTTTGTTGCGATGACGATTAAAAAAGAATCAAATGGACGCATTACTAACATAACAACAACATTTATCATGGAAAAGTAACTGAATTCGACAAAAATACTCGCAGAGCAAAAAAAAATCGGTATGAAACCCTAATTTTGCAAAAACACGAGTGAGGTTAAGCAACCATACTACCGAATCGAAAACCTATGAGTATTATCTGCAAACAGAATCAACTGGATATGAATATGAACAAAGAGATTAAAAAAGGCACCTATAATCACCGACGGCAACCAGCTTGGAGATTCTCCGAAGAGAAACCGGAGATGGGCGAAAGTGAAGCGGGAGTTACTGGAGACCAGACGACGGTTAGTAGCGATAGCCGATTCACCTTCAAACCTAATCAGGGTAAACGCATGCTACACAGGTAATAAGGTATATGAGAGGCTTCAAAACCGACGTCGCTTTATATTTGGGCCAAAATCGAAAAATATTTTTTTTTTTAGTACAAATATGCTTTATTAATTATTTTGTCTACTTTGTAAGAGATTGATATGTATTAAAATAACCCAATACAAAGTATCTATAACCAAGAAACGTTTAGTGATAAAAATTAACTCAAACTTGTTAAAATCACAAAAATATAGGATGACTTGTTTTCTAATATGTGACAATTAAGATAGTCTTCCATCCACGGGAACAAAATGAACCATGAAGAAGGCATTTTTGTTAAATAAAGACCATCTAAATATCAAATACTTATTATGTATTTGGCAATTGACAACAACGATGTGACACCCCTCGTCAAATGTATTTTATAAAAACGTCATTTTAACCCCATAAGTTCTCAACAAAGTTTATATATCATCATATGCGGAAAGTTTGGTCCCAGAACATCATATTAAAAGTGTTTAAGTTATCTATCGTAATTAGTAACAAAACATAGTTCAAGGAATCACACAAATCGTGACCTTCTAAAGTCCTCCAACAACTCTAAGCTTCTCTCCTAGTGTTTAACCTGAGCACACGTCAAAATAGGTTATGCAATATGAATGTCTAGTGAGTATACCTGAGATGGACTCATTTCGAGTAGGTGAGGTCGGTCATCGTACTCAAGTCAAAACCCCCCAAAATCATTACTAATAAATAGTCACACCTCGATCAAGAATAAATCATTATGAAAACATTGTAATAACTTCAAATATTATCAAGTTTATAATGCACCAAATCAAATCAAATGGATAGCCATGTATATCATGCATGACGATGCAATATGCAACTATCCAAACCTAAGTCATCTAAGTCCAACTCCTCATCATGATCTTATTTGGTTTATACCTCCTGTCACCACTACTATCTATAAGTCATTACAATGCCTGCATCATCCACCACCACACTACTCACTATGAGTCACCATAATGCTTGTTATTGATGGGTTTTATTACATAAAATAGAGAGTTTTTCACAAAAACCGCAACGGAAGCATTTAAAATAACTAATTTATTTTAGACCATTTTAAGACAAAACCATCAAGGATCCATTTGTGTAGGTTAGAATGATATTAAAACAACCATATTGTATTTTAGAATGACAACCTTTGGAGCCTCTGATCCTACTCAAATTTGGGGAGTTGAAGAATATGGAAAAGTCAAAAAGCTTAATCTTCTCTATATGTATCCACCACCAAGAGTACGGCACTTTGGAATGCTAGTTCCCTTCTTGTATCTAGAACTTCTTACGCCTTTAAGTACTTAACACAATTAAGTACTAAACAAGAAACACTTCTAATCACTAATACTATTAACTAGCTTCACAAGAGAGTAATAGAGAGGGATAGAGGAAAGCTATGACTTTCAAGGGGAAGGGAAAAGGAACTAACTCAAAATTTTGTCTTATACTCTCTTATATACTCACACATGAGATCCAAAACTCATACCTTCATTAAATAGAAGGAGATAACTTTTTAGAGGTACGATTTGTGTAAGAGGGAGGTTGGAAGTAACCTCCCACCCTCCTTGAAAGTTACGGCCAATAAGGAAAAAAGGACAAAATGACGTGTCTTACACACTACCTTAATAAATTAATGTATCTAGTATAAGTTATTGGAATCATAAGTATCTAAAACCTTGTGCATGACTTAATATATCATACCATATGATATAATGACTAGTTTGTTCTCTTTTAATTATTATTTTTCATAAAGCAATAATTATTCTCTAATTAAATACAAGAATTGAAATTATTTATTAATAATCAAATACTTAATAAATATTCAATAAGTACCAACTTGATAAACGAGTGACTCTATAAGATCTAATGTTATTAGCAATATCATTGAATAATGATTTTTGAGCATATAGATCCAACAATCTCCCACTTGCACAAGATTCATTATGGATTGACATATACAGTGGTTGATGTCTAGCAACAGGCTACTGCCCCTAACAACATACGAAGAGGTTCCATACATCAACATCCAATTCCAAGAGCTCGAATCTGCAATTGATGCATAAGGTATGTATATCAATATTGTGTTTGTTTCAGACATCATGTTGGACATGAGACATGGAACATAATCATTCTCATTTATCGTCCAACTTTAAGTAAGGCACCTTAGATGTCTAACTCTCAACACACGAGAGGAACAAATCCCATCTTGATTACATACGCACTCTTGTATAGTTCATACTATACTCAACGATGGCATTTATAAATGCACTGTTACGAATAACGTTAACCATGTCAAAGCACATTAATTCCTATACTTGAGTCCCTAATATGTATCTCAGGTCGAGAGACATAAAGATATTTACCATTGTTCAAGATTCACTTATGATAAGGATCCATGAAGTGATTCTTGAAGCGGGTCATATCCAATAGTTGCTCTCCAACAAGTACATATGAACTTGGATGCAACACTTTGCTATTTCATCACATGAAATCAACCAATCCGATTCATATTAGTCTTAATTCATAGTTGCTCCCAAAACGATGAGTGACTATGGTCAATTTAGAATAAGTAGTTTATTCAAGGATAAAAAGAAAATGCTAACATAGAACACAATAACATTAATACAAAAGAGATATCTTATATATCAAAAGAGATTACATGTCATTGCTACATAGTCCTTTTTCTCAAATTTGAGGACAATCCTAAGTTTTCTGAACTAGTTAAGAAAGTTGGGTCCGCTTATTTTTCTTTTTCGAGGATGGAATGAATGGTGAGAGAGGAGTTGGATACAGTTGGGCTTGTTATCTACAAAATAATGAGATTCATTTCAATATATTTGATATAATTCCTTTTAATATTCATTACCCTTTAAATTAAAATTGGAAAGTTAATATCCACATCACACATAATTATTTGAGGCGGTGACCCACAACACAAGTGATCATGTTGATTGGTAGGTTGTGATAACCAATTACAACTCTTATGTAATTCTTAAAATTTTATGGGATCCAAAAACATCTTATGTTTTAATGACATTTTAATTTCACCTGTGCCTCAAGTCTCTCATGCTTAGGTGACCTTTATCAAATAAGATTCTTAATCAAATCATCAAATTCAAATATCTTGTGAATTATACTTTACTAACGGTTAGGTGACTTTATTCCATTAGTAAGTATAAAACACCCCGACCATCATAGGACAATCCAAATAGAAAAGGTGACCCAAAATCCACAAGTATTGCACATATGATGCAAAAGTGATATTTAAGTGGAAGACATAGATTTGAAGTTTTGGAATAAGGGCTTTATAAATGTTTTATTATTCTAGCATTTTAACAATTTTGTATCATGAATATTTCATGCATAAAATATTCCATGGTACATTATATAAGGTTACAAATATATAAAATTACATCAATATCTTATATTCAATTTTAGCTTGTTAAAATTAATATAAAAAATATGAAATTCGACGTTATAACGATAGGAACCGGTTTTAACTTTTTAACAAAACTTTATTTTATTATAAAGTTATGGAGTTTAGATTTAGTTTAAATTAATTTAAACCTTTTTACATATTTAAAAGTTTGGCTATTGAAGTGTTTCAAAAATAAAACTCATTTTAATAAAAACTCAACTTGATGTTAGTTTTGTCAAAATGTCATTTAGCATGGAAAACATATTTTTATACATACAATATCATTAAATAGTAACAAAAATAAACATCACAAGCATGCATTATAAAATGTATAAACAAAGTCATTTCTAGTAATAATTATTGTGAGCCATCACAACAATATTAAGTCATTTCCTGAAGGACTTATTAGGACACTTCAATGGTCTTCAAAAACACCATGTCTTGTAAAGGTCTTCAAGAGCTCCATCTTGTTACATTTATGTAAAAGTAAACAAACTAGTCTAAACTAATCTATTACATACAAAAATGAATAAAATGATATAATACATATTTATCTATTACATAATCATATGAATAAACAAATAAAAAACACATGGAAAAATGGTTTGCTTATACACAACATCAACATATTAAATAAACAACACTTTTTTAAGGCAACTTTTATATAACCAACACGCATGAGAAAATGGTTATATAAACTACAAGTTGCCAAAGAAACAAATATAGACATTTCTTAGCCAAAAGAAATCCATGATTGTTTTCCAAAAACCAAAATATTATCAAACATAATAAATCATTCTAACATGTAAAAGACGGCCCTGATACCACTAACGGGTTTAATTACATAAAATAGAAAGTTTTTCATAAAAACCGCAATGGAAGCTTTTAAAATAACTAGTTTATTTTAGACCATTTTAAGACAAAACCATCAATGTTCCATTTACATAGGTTAGAATGATATTAAAAAACCATAAAGTGTTTTAGAATGACAACCTTTGGAGCCTTTGATCCCACACGGATTTGGGGAGTTGAAGAAGATGGCAAAGTCAAGAAGCTTGATCTTCTTTATATGTATCCACCACCAAGAGTAAGACACTTTGGAATACTAGTTCCCTTCTTGTATCTCGAACTTCTTAAGCCTTTAAGTACTTAACACAATTAAGTACTAAACAAGAAACACTTCTAATCAATAATACCCTTAACTAGCTTCACAAGAGAGTAATAGAGAGTGATAGAGAAAAGCTTCTACTTTCAAGAGGAATAGAATAGGAACTAACTCAAAATTTTGTCTTCCACTCTCTTATATACTCATACATGAGATACAAGACCCATACCTTCATTAAATGCAATGAGATGACTTTTTAGAGGTATGATATGTGTAAGAGGGAAGTTGGCAAGTAACCTCCCACCCTCGTTTAAAGTTATGGCCAAGAAGAAGAAAGAGTACAAGATGATATCTCTTACACACTACCTTAATAAACTAATGTATCTAGTATAAGTTACTGGAATCCTAAGTGTCTAAAAACTTGTACATGACTTAATATAGCATACCATATGATATAATAACTAAGTTCTCTTTTAATTATTATTTTTCATCAAAACTATAATTATTCTCTAATTAAATACAAGATTTGAAATTATTTATTAATAATCAAATACTTAATAAATATTCAATAAGTATAACTTGATAAATGTGTAACCCTATAGGGTCCAATGTTATTAGCAATATCATTGAATAATGATTCTTGATCATATAGATCTAATAGTTATTAGCCACCATAATGATTACTATAAGCCACCACAAGTCATCACCACTCATTGTTACAGGACATCCTCATCTAAGGACCCCATAAGTCTTAACCCATTCCAAAATGCATGAATATACACATAGAATGCTAAAACATTTTCAAAATCATCATACTTCTCTAAATAATAACTCCAAAAAATATCATTTCATGCAATGCACAATCAAAATCAAACGAAATTAAACTATTTAATTAAACCTAAAATTGTTTTGATCTTGCAATTAATATGTTCTATGATGATTTTTAAAACTCATTTTAAATCTTTCTTTTGGGTTGAAACGGAAACTGTTCAACCATCGCAACATGAAGGCAACAGTATCACGGCTCGAGAAAACAGTTTAAGCCGATTTTTGAACAAATATGTTTGACCCAACGTGATGTGAGATAGGGCAGATAGTGACGCGATGAATCTAGCTTATCAGGACCAGACCAGCAGATCACATCGTGATAAATATATATACGCGATGCGACAATGCATACTTGATTGTGACTAGGCTCGAAGGTCGCTACTGATAGGATTTTGTTAAAACAAATAAACTTAAAACCCTTAGGTTCACATGCAACCTAAACGGATCTATGTTTTCACTAGTGAGTCTATAACTAAGAACATCAAATAATAAGTCCTAGAAACCCTATGTAATTATCGAAAATTAAAGAAAAGGGTTTAGGATTACATACCTTATTGTTATTATAGCAAATAACAAGAATCCTTCTTTTGTAGATCTCTTGGAAGTAAGCACCATAATTGTCGTGTCTTTAATGGTTCACACCCAAAAGTCCAAACAATTATATTAATAGGTATTTTAGAAAAGCTCACTATAAAACCTTAGAGAAGGATTACAGATTCTGCTTAAGAGATAAGAGAAAAATTCCAGAGGCATGTCTACTGAAGTTGGCGTGGAAAGTGTTGGTTATATGCACATCGTTATAACAAGTTAGTAATATTATTATAAATAGTAGGGTCCTTTTGGGTTACACGCAAGAGACGATTTAGCTAAAAGAGATCGAAAATAAACTTGAGGGGTTAAGTTTATTAATATACCAAAGTAAAGGTATATTAATTAGAAACTTAATGGTTAAGTTTATTAATATACCAAAGTAAAGGTATATTAATTAGAAACTTAATAAGAATAAAGGACTAAAGTGAAATTATCCACAAGGGAGGAGCACTATAAATACAACCCTAGATTTGAGTTGTAGATGCTGCCAAAACCCTAATTTTCATCACTCTCCTCCCACCCCTCGGTATACGGTCGATTTCCTTCAAAACCCTAAGTATTACGTGCTAAAACTTCAAGCAAAGGTATATACTACATCAACGGGTGCTGGATCGTTGTCTTGGGTGCGATTACATTAGAGGAGTTCTACTTTGGGATCTCGTCATCCTAACAAAATCAGATCTGAGATTTAAAAGTTATATCTTGAACCCTCTTGATTTTACAGTTACAAAAGTGTGCATGATTCTGTGATCCTGGTTGAATACGATTTGTTTTAAGTTTCCGCTGTGTTTGTTTTATGTTATCGTATTCCAACAATGGTATCAGAGCCACTTTATCATGATTTTGTACTGTTTTGATTCGATTAAAATTGTTAAAAATCGTTTTTTTCTGATTTATCGAATCTGTTCGACGTCCGCGCCGCGGTTCTTGAAATATCGCGTCGTGGGTTTTTCTAAAGTTACGATCATTAGGGTTTTTCCGCGTCGCGTCGTTCTTGTCATGATCGTGTTTTGTTGATTGCCGCGTCGCGTTTTCTTGTGTTCCGTGTCGCGACAGTCGTGACGTTTTTTTTTCCTGAAATTAGATTTCTTGTTATAAAATGGTGATTTTAGTATTGTATGATTGTTTAGATTAATGATTGACATTGAATGCTTGCATGCTCAATAGCATTAATAGCTAAACACAAAGTTTAAAATGTTTCAAAATTTAATGGATAATTGTTTAAATTAATTATTAACATTGCATCCTTGCATGTTTAATAGAATTAATAGTTAAACAAAAACTTCAAAATACTTACAAATTTTAATTTTATATATATATATATATATATATATATATATATATATATATATATATATATATATATATATATATATATATATATATATATATATACTTAAAATAAAAACATTGGTCAGACCGTTACTAGGCTCACCTACTCTAAATGTGTAGAAGGTTTAAGGAGGTCTTTTTGATTCCTAATGAGGTCGGTTTTTAAATAGCATTCACTGCTTACCACCCTCACCGCCTGTCGCATTTTATTGAGTGGAGTTACCGAAAGGGTTTGATAGGACAGTGTTTCAAGATAAAAGTATTATTGAAAATACACAAGTAAGAAAAAATTGTTAAACGTTAATAGAATTTTTCAAAAGTAAAATTGGCAATTTCAAACCGGTTTTAAAAGTTTAAATTGACCCTTATGCCAATTAAAAGGTTAAAATGTTTTAACAAAAACGAAACAAAATCCCGTTTTATGAAAATGTAAATCTCATGCTACCCACAAAGAACCACATATTTAACTGGGCCCTTCCGGCGTGGGAAGTGCTATAGCCAACGCGTCAGATTGGACTCGGCCAAAATGATGTGATACTCGTGATAACTCATGAATCATGGGTCGGGTGTCACGTGGGTCCTTCGTGGTCGATTTACCATCCAAACCCGTGATCCACGGCATACCCGTCACGGGAGAGAGGATGAGCATGATGGGACTAAACATGCCATTGATTAGATTCAATGAATCCCGAAAGATCTAGAAGCTTCATAGAGATTGAAGTTGGCAAAAGAGTGTTGCCTACCTAAATAACTTTTGGGGGTGACTACGGCATACCTCTTCACCACCAGAAGTGAAATATGGATTTTAGCCTTAAGTAAAATTATTGTTTTGGGTAATTAATTTTTTAAGGATTAATCAAACTAATTAAAATCTACTTTTCATATAGATGGCTCTAAATGCAAATACAAATTCGAATTCGGCTACAAATATCTCACTAATGCAACTCCTCTCTAAGGATAAGCTGACGGGATCCAACTACTTGGACTGGATGCGTTCCCTTCGGATTGCCCTCTGGTATGATAAGAAAGAATGGGTCCTAGACACAGCTCATCCTGAGGCTCCAGCTGATGATGCAACTAGAGCTGTTAGGGATGCTTGGCAAAAGCATAAAGATCAGTCGGATGAGGTTGCTTGTCTCATGTTGGCGACCATGGTTCCGGAACTCCAAAAGAGTTTCGAGACCGCTGGGGCGTTCGACATGGCCGACCAGCTCAAGGAAATGTTCCAAGAGCAGGCTAGACAGGAACGATACGACACTATGATCTCTCTACTAGATTGCAAGCAGCAGGAGGGAACCGCTGTCAGTGCACACGTGCTTAAGATAAAAGCATACGTTGACAGATTGGAGCGACTTGGATTTCCAATCGCTCAGCAATTGGTTACGGATATCATCCTCCACTCGCTGAGCAGTACATTCAGTTAATTCACACTGAATTTTAAGATGAATGGATTGGAAAAGACCATAATGGAGTTACACGACATGCTAAAAACTACCGAGGAAAATATGTCTAAAACTAAGAACTCCAGCTCCACGGCTCCAGTACTGGCAATCAGGGAGGGGGCAATCAAGAAAATGAAAGCCAAGAATTCTAGAGGCAAAGGGAAGGGTCAAGTTGGTAATCCCAATCCCAACCCTAGCGACAAGGACAAGGCTGGTTCTATGATAGTGCCGATACCAAACCCGGATGAGGCCATATGTTTCCACTGCGGAGAAAATGGACACTGGAAGCGAATCTGCCCTAAATACCTGGAGGAGATCAAGAAGATCAAGCCCAAAGTGTCTAGCACCTCAGGTATATACATGATAGAACTCCATAATACTTCTACTACTAATTCATGGGTCTTAGACACAGGATGTGGTACTCACATGTACTCTGATGTGCAGGGACTAAGAAGAAGTAAGAAGCTGAGGCATGGGGAGCTTGACCTGATCATGGGCATCAGACACACGGGTGCTGTCAAAAGGATTAGGGATTACGAGCTCATGCTTTCTACTGGATTTTCTATTAATTATTTAGATTGTTGTTATTCGCCAGAAATGGCTAGAAACATTATTTCTTTTAGTGCTTTGTATCGAGACGGTTTTGATTTTGGTTTTGATAATGGAAATACTTTAGTTTTCAAAAATGATTGTCTTTACTTTAAAGCATGTCCTAGAAATGGTATTTATGAAACTATCGTGAGCATTAGAAGAAATAATAGCTTAATCTTAAATGTTGATTCAGATACATCCAAAAGTGTATTGGATAAATCATGTCTATGGCATTGTCAACTTGGCCATATAAACAAGAAACGCATCGCCAAACTCCAAGAGGATGGGATTTTGGAATCATTCGACCTCAAGTCTGATGATGTATGTGAGTCTTGTTTATTAGGCAAGATGAC
Organism: Cichorium intybus; assembly: GCA_023525715.1. Lineage (NCBI taxonomy): Eukaryota > Viridiplantae > Streptophyta > Magnoliopsida > Asterales > Asteraceae > Cichorium > Cichorium intybus. The sequence goes on along the minus strand of CM042011.1, from coordinate 138,616,190 downwards.
AAAAGCGCCATTCACAGGGAACTTTGAAAGAGGCAAGGATCTGTTGGACCTCATACACACTGATGTGTGTGGACCGTTCAGATCAGCCACAAGACATGGAGGAAGGTACTTTGTCACATTTACTGATGACTTCAGTAGATATGGGTATGTTTATTTGATTAAACATAAGTCTGAGACCTTCGAGGTGTTCAAAAGGTTTCAGAATGAAGTAGAGAATCAACGGGGCAAAAGGATTAAGATCCTCCGATCCGACAGGGGTGGAGAATATCTTAGTCAAGAATTCTACGATCATCTAAGGAACTGTGGAATTGTTTCACAACTGACTCCTCCTGGAACACCACAACATAATGGTGTAGCTGAGAGGAGGAACCGAACATTACTTGATATGGTTCGGTCCATGATGAGTCGTGCTATGCTTCCAATCAGTTTCTGGGGCTATGCCTTGGAGACTGCAGCAAAAGTCCTGAACCTTGTACCGATTAAGAAGGTCAGCAAGACACCCTCTGAAATATGGAATGGGACTAAACCCTCATTAGCGCATTTGAAAGTCTGGTGTTGTGAGGCTTACGTCCGTCATGACGCCATCGACAAACTAGAACCCAGATCAGAGAGGTGTTACTTTATTGGTTATCCTGCTAGTTCTTTTGGGTATTTGTTTTACAAACCTTCTAAAAACAAGGTGATTGTTGCACGAAGGGCAGTCTTCCGAGAGAGGGAGCTGATACACCAAGAGGCCAGTAGGATCCAAATTGATCTTGAGGAGATTCAAGAACCAACCAATAAAGGACCTAATGTTGGCACTAGCTCTCAATCAGAGGTTGAAAAACCTGTTGAGCCTCAGCCAAGTACAGCTGGGGAATCTGACATACCTCCACCTCCTGTCCGGAGATCTGATAGAGTACGTCATGCACCTGAGTTTTATGGTTTACATATTACTGAAGGTGATGAGTCAATGGTAGATGACGATGAACCTACCATCTATCAGGAAGCAATGGCAGGCCCAGATGCTGCCAAATGGAAGGAGGCTATGGAGAGCGAGATGAAATCCATGTATGATAACCAAGCTTGGAACCTGGTTGATCAAACACCTGGCCTTAAAACAGTTGGGTGTAAATGGGTCTTCAAGAGAAAGACAGACATGGATGGAAAGGTACACACATATAAAGCCAGACTGGTGGCAAAGGGTTATACTCAAACCCAAGGGATTGATTATGAGGAAACTTTTGTTGGATTAGGTGTCTAAGCCATGACTAATAATTAGTATTTACCTAATTAATAGAAGCACAGTCCATTTGGGTTGCCCTCATGGCTGGAGGTTTGGTAGAAAATTCGGTAGAGAGACAGGATGATTTATTATGGGATTAATAAATCAACAGGAATTAAATATATGGTTTATTAATATATTAAAGTGATAATATATTAATTGGAAACTATATTAATTAATTAGGAATTAATCCGGAATTAATTGGATTTAATTTGGGGATTAATTGATTAATTAAAAGTGCAGGGACTGAAACTGTAATTATTCAATAGTTGAGTAAGTGGCAGTGTGACAGTAACCAGTGGATTTCGAAATATATATATGGATATATATATTAATTTCGAAATTGATATATATATATAAAGGATAATTAGGGTTTTGAATTATAAGATAAAAGGTTTATCTTATTTGAATTCAAAAAGGTTTATCCTTAAGGCTTATCAACTGGTTATTCTGCAACTATAAATAGGGCTCCCTGGAACCCTAATTCCTGCGCCACTTTTGACCTGAAGAACCTCTGGAATTTTCGATCTCCTCTCCTCTAGCTTGGGTGTGACTTTCATTTGAGGCAGGATAATTTTGCTGCTCAGCTTCCAAGAAATAAAGGTTGGTTTTTCTGTTTTGATCTTTAGTTTCTTTTTCTGGCCTCTAGGTTTTTGTTATATGTTCAATTAGAAGAAAACATAGATCCTTATAGGTTGCATGTGAACTTAGGTTATTTAGTTCATGGTTTGCACAAAACCTTTCAGTGGTATCAGAGCCTGTATTGTTTTCTTGTTGAATTGCTATAACTGTTTTAGGGTTTAAAGCCTATAAACCCTAATATATGTGAAAATCGATTTATAGGATTAGGGTTTTGGAAACCCTAATCCCCCCCTTGCTAAATTTCGAAAATTCCATTAGGGTTTTAGAAGGTTTTCTATTTTTGGTAACTTTATTTGTTAATTAAATGGATAACCTTAAACCCCATTATTTGAATTCGATTTTTAGGGGGTTTAGGATAGGTTTTAATTAATTTGATTAATTTGGATAAACCTATCTTCATTTGAATTAATTTAATTAATTGTTAATTAAAGGATAATTCAAAAAGGGATTTAATTAATTTTAATTGTCGAAAATTAATAGAAAAATCCAGAAAAATATTTTAAAATGTTTAAAATATTTAGATTTAATTATTTTAATTAATTGGTAATTGAAATTGATTAAATCGAATTTGAGGTTTAATTTAATTTAAAATTTAATTGTTTAAATTTGGTAAAATTAAAAGATAAACCTTGAATATTTTAAAGGGTTTTAAAATACATCTTATATATATTATTAAAAGTTAATACTACATATATATGAGATAAATTTGGTTAGTCAAATCAATAGTAGGCCTCATTCACGAAGCTGGTCTATAAAGTGGGTATAAGGAGACTGCCTATAAAATGGTAGTCTAATGGGTGAACACTCTCACCCACCGCTCGCCTGATCAGTGGAGGGTCGTTAGCCGAACGGTTTTGACAGAACCACTAAATCATTAAAAGTATAATGATCAAAGTACTAGAACCTTTACACAAAATCCCAATCTAGTTACTTTAGGAAAAATGTGAATTTGATGCTACCCCATGAAATTGCACATTGCACTTTATGAAACGTTGGTGGAGCGTGTGTGGTTTACCGGCACACCAATGGGGGTTCATAAAGAGTGGCAATGGGTGTCTCGGGTGTTATCATTGTTGATGGAGCGTGTGTGGTTTACCGGCACATCAATTTGAGATGATAATGGACCCCGAGAGTACCAAGCTAATTTGCATGGTTATTCACACCCGGTTTGTGATCCTCGGCATCCCAGTCACAAACGGTGGGGCATATCCGAGATTAAACATGCTATTGAACAGTTCAATACATCTCAAAAGAAACTAGGAATTCCATTTATAATAAGATTATTTTTCCGCGGTGGAATTGGCTGAATCGTCATTCGCCTACCTTTATAAAATTTGCTTATAGATTACGGCATCCCTCTTCTATGTTGCAAATTGTTATAGTTGGATCCTAGCCTTATTTTATATTGGGTTATTATAAGGACCGACAAGTATCTAATTAAACTTACCTTCTTTTATAGATGTCTTCTGCTGATCAAACCGCTCCCCACTCAAACTCCAGTGTTCCCTCAATCCTATCACTGTGTTCCAAGGTTCAATTGAACGGGACAAACTACAATGACTGGATTAGAAACATCAAGATGGCTCTGAGGTATGAGAACAAAGAGTATGTTCTCGAGACCGAGCTTGTCGATGTCGACCCCGAAACTGCTACTCCCGAGGAAATTGCCTCGTACCAAAAACATTCTGATGATGCGACCAAAGTGGCCTGCATCATGATTGCCACAATGAACCCCGAATTGCAGAGAATATACGAAGACTACTGGCCCTATGAGATGCACCGTGAGCTTGCGGAAAAGTTTCGTAAGCAAGAGCGCATCGAAAGGTGCGAAGTGGTCAAGGACTTCACGAACAGCAAACCTAAAGATGGAGAGTCCATCTGCGCCCATGTGCAAAGAATGCAAGGTTACGTGGAGCGGCTTAGAAAGCTTGCGATGCCTGTACCGGAGGAGTTGGCCGTTGACATAGTGCTTAACTCCCTACCGAGTTCTTATGACCAGTTCAGGCTGGCTTATCATTTGAACAACAATCAGGCTAACCTGACTGAGTTGCATCGCATGCTTCGAGTTGCTGAGGATGGGATGAAGGGTAAAAGTGTACCCTCAGTTAACCAGCCCGTCCTAGCCATTGGAAGTGGCAAAGGGAAAAAGAGGAAGGGCCCTCCTAAGCAAAATTGGAGGGAGAAGGTTCAGGTCGGGTCGTCCAGTAACGGCTCGAGAACCAAGTCCTCCCAAATTCCTTGTGTGGCCAACCCCGATGAAGCCAACTGTTTCTACTGCAAAGAGAAGGGCCATTGGAAGAGAAGCTGCCCCAAATACTTGCAGGATGTCAAGGATGGAAAAGTAAAGCCATCGACAGCAGGTATATACACTATCTCTAAAAACTCACCATCTTCTAATTCTTGGGTCCTTGATACAGGATGTGGTTTTCACATTTGTTCTGATCTGCAGGGCCTAAAGGAAAGCAGGGAGGTGGAGCACGGTAGACTGAACTTGATCATGGGCAATAGGAGATCGTCCCCTGTTACCAAGATGGGTGTTTACAGTTTAGTGCTTAGTAGTGAAGTTTGTATAGATTTATTAGATTGTTGCTATTCGCCAGAAATGGCAAGGAATATTATTTCATTTCACGCATTATTCAGACAAGGATTTCATTTTTCTTTTGATAATAATATTGGATCTATTTCTGTTTTCAAAAATGGTATTTTGAATTTTACTGCTTATCCTTGTGATGGTGTGTATGAAACTGTGAAATGTGTTGACAATCTAGGACATAGTGTAAATTATATTGATTCTACTAGTGATGTGGAAAAGGCATGTCTGTGGCATAGTCGGCTCGGGCACATCAGCAAGAAACGCATCGCCCAACTCCAAAAGGATGGAGTGTTGGAATCATTCGACCTCAAATCGGATGATGTATGCGAATCTTGTCTGTTGGGCAAGATGACTAAATCACCTTTCAAAGGGTCTTTTGAAAGAGGTGAAGGTCTATTGGACATCATTCACACGGATGTGTGTGGTCCATTCAGATCAACCACAAAGGATGGCACGCGGTTCTACGTGACTTTTACCGACGATTTTTGTAGATACGGTTATATCTACTTAATCAAGCACAAGTCGGACACCTTTGAAAAGTTCAAAGAGTTTAAGAACGAAGTAGAGAATCAATTAGGCAGGAAGATAAAGATGCTCAGATCCGACAGAGGCGGAGAGTATCTAAGTATCGAGTTCCTAGACTATCTAAAGGAATGCGGAATAGTTTCGCAGTTGACACCTCCCAGGACACCACAGCTGAACGGTGTTGCGGAGAGGCGCAACCGAACCCTGTTGGACATGGTTCGTTCCATGATGAGTCGAGCTTCACTTCCAATTCATTTCTGGGGGTATGCCTTAGAGACTGCCGCCCATATCCTCAATCTTGTCCCAACTAAGAAGGTTGCAAAAACACCTCATGAGATGTGGACGGGGAAAGCTCCCTCGTTGGCACATATCAAGGTCTAGGGTTGTGAGGCTTTCGTTAGACGAGAGACTCAAGACAAACTCGCAGACAGAAGCGAAAGGTGTTTCTTCATTGGTTATCCCAAACAGTCCTTTGGATATCTATTCTACAGACCGAGCGAGGACGTGGTCTTTGTAGCTAGACGAGCGGTCTTTCGAGAGAGAGAGCTCGTATTCAAAGAGGACAGTGGGAGTGCCATTGACCTGGAAGAAATTCAAGAGTCATCAGATGACGCAACCTTAGGAGAAACTAGCAACCAACATGAGGAAGAAGTTCCTGTTGGTCCGACAGATGTATCCTTACCTCTTAGGCGTTCTGGTAGGGTTAGCATGCCACCCGAGTTCTATGGGTTCCATATAACTTCGGATGGGGACACGTTTGTCAGTGATAGGACACTGATAAATTTGGATGAACCAGCTAACTACCAGGAAGCAGTGGCGGGCCCTGAGTCTGCCAAGTGGAAAGAGGCCATGGATAGCGAGATCAAGTCCATGTATGACAATCAAGTTTGGAACTTGGTTGATAATGTACCGGGTCGAAAGACAGTCGGGTGCAAATGGATCTTCAAGAAGAAGACCGACATGGACGGAAAGGTACACACTTTCAAGGCAAGACTGGTTGCGAAGGGCTTTACTCAAACCCCAGGGGTTGACTATGACGAGACCTTCTCACCAGTAGCCAAGATAAAGTCTATTAGGATTATGCTGGCCATAGCTGCATTTCATGACTATGAAATTTGGCAGATGGACGTCAAAACCGCTTTCCTTAACGGGAAGTTGACTGAGGATGTTTACATGAATCAGCCAGAGGGTTTTGTCGATGCAAGGTATCCTAATAAGGTGTGTAAGCTTGAGAGATCAATCTACGGATTGAAGCAAGCTTCTCGCAGCTGGAATCTTTGTTTCCATGAGAAAGTCAAAGAGTTTGGTTTCTCTAGGAGCGAGGATGAGTCCTGCGTATATGTCAAGGCTAGTGGGAGTATAGTCACCTTTCTGGTGCTGTATGTCGATGACATACTGCTCATGGGAAACGATATTCCAACCTTGCAAGATGTCAAGGCTTGGCTTGGGAAATGTTTTGCCATGAAGGACCTAGGAGAGGCTGCCTATATTCTTGGGATAAGAATATTGAGAGATAGGAAGAAGAGACTAATTGGACTTAGTCAGGGTACATACTTGGAAAAGGTACTAAAGAGGTTTAGTATGGAAAATTCCAAGAAGGGAGAGCTACCTATCCAAAGTAATGCGAAGCTGAGTAAGACTCAAAGTCCGAGTACGGACGAGGAAATAGCTGAGATGAGTCGAGTACCATACGCTTCGGCTGTGGGATCGATCATGTACGCTATGACGTGTACTCGCCCTGACGTGGCCTTTGCCCTGAGCATGGTCAGTCGGTACCAGGGTAACCCTGGAAGGGCGCATTGGATAGCTGTGAAAAATATACTCAAGTATCTGCGAAGGACAAAGAACATGGTGTTAGTCCTCGGTGGCAGTGATACCTTGAGAGTTGAAGGATATACAGATGCCAGCTTTCAGACGGATAGAGACAGTGGTCGGTCTCAGTCAGGCTGGGTATTCCTTTTGAACGGTGGAGCAGTAACTTGGAAAAGTTCCAAGCAAGATACGGTGGCTGATTCTACTTGTGAATCAGAGTATATAGCAGCAAGTGAAGCGTCAAAGGAAGCGGCCTGGCTGAAGAACTTCATCGGTGACCTTGGAGTAGTCCCGAGTATTCAGGAGCCCGTGGAACTGTTCTGCGATAACGAAGGTGCGGTCGCCTTGACAAAGGAACCGCGGGACCATGGAAAGTCCAGGCATATCGACAGAAAGTATCACTATATAAGGCACAAGGTTGAAGAAGGTCAACTCTTGGTAAAGAGGGTATCATCGGAAGAAAATCCTGCAGATCCCTTGACAAAGGCTCTGAGTAGGATTAAGCATAATCAGCATGCTAGGAGCATTGGATTAAGAGATGATATAAGTTTTAGTAATTAGATAGGTTTCGAAACTTGTAACAATGTATTGTATTTGACTCTTGTGATTTAATAATAGAGATTTATTATGGTTTACTACTCTTGTCAATACTTTATCATTGTGTTTCATTTTTTGCATGTTTTACTTCCTGAATAATTAGATTATTCAAATATCCACAGTCAATTACACTTTAAGGGAGTAAGTGTGAAGTAAGACTGTCATGAACTGGTAATAGATTGTCTAAGGAGTTAGACATTGCAATTGGATTGCTGCACCATTCGTGAGTACTTGGAAATGGAGATTTGAGTATTGGATAAACCCGCGCTCAATAGATTGCTTCATGGATTTTATCACGAGCAATGTTGAGACGATAATATCCTTTGATCTTTAAGCTAAGACATATGAGTTATGATTTGCTAAGCGGTTGTTCATTGATAGTACGAAAACGCATCGGTAACTCGGTGTTATAAAACATACTGTTGTGAATGATTTGTCTGGTAAAAGACATAAGTATATGAGTCAAAGCTTATTCGTCCCTTGACCCTAAGGGGGAACAGATATCTGTAGGCCTCTCGATGATTTTGAAGTTGACTAAAATGGTTGGCCAACCGGGACTAAATTGGTAGTCAAGAGTCATATGCAAATCGGAAATCGAGGAACAGTGATTCAGACCAGATTGATTTTATCCATGTCTTGAGTCTGAAAATATCTTGTTGGACGGAGGATCATCTGATCACTTATCTATGGACAGGACTGATTAGATCAGAGTTTGGCATTGGTTTCTAGGAAGCTACAAGTGCTGGTTAATTAGAGGCTAAATTGGTAATTATAGTCATAGACTTATCCAAGTGGGAGACTGTTGGATTAGGTGTCTAAGCCATGACTAATAATTAGTATTTACCTAATTAATAGAAGCACAGTCCATTTGGGTTGCCCTCATGGCTGGAGGTTTGGTAGAAAATTCGGTAGAGAGACAGGATGATTTATTATGGGATTAATAAATCAACAGGAATTAAATATATGGTTTATTAATATATTAAAGTGATAATATATTAATTGGAAACTATATTAATTAATTAGGAATTAATCCGGAATTAATTGGATTTAATTTGGGGATTAATTGATTAATTAAAAGTGCAGGGACTGAAACTGTAATTATTCAATAGTTGAGTAAGTGGCAGTGTGACAGTAACCAGTGGATTTCGAAATATATATATGGATATATATATTAATTTCGAAATTGATATATATATATATAAAGGATAATTAGGGTTTTGAATTATAAGATAAAAGGTTTATCTTATTTGAATTCAAAAAGGTTTATCCTTAAGGCTTATCAACTGGTTATTCTGCAACTATAAATAGGGCTCCCTGGAACCCTAATTCCTGCGCCACTTTTGACCTGAAGAACCTCTGGAATTTTCGATCTCCTCTCCTCTAGCTTGGGTGTGACTTTCATTTGAGGCAGGATAATTTTGCTGCTCAGCTTCCAAGAAATAAAGGTTGGTTTTTCTGTTTTGATCTTTAGTTTCTTTTTCTGGCCTCTAGGTTTTTGTTATATGTTCAATTAGAAGAAAACATAGATCCTTATAGGTTGCATGTGAACTTAGGTTATTTAGTTCATGGTTTGCACAAAACCTTTCAACTTTTTCATCAGTGGCAATGATTAAATCTATCAGGATATTGTTTGCCATCGCAGCATTTTATGACTACGAAATATGGCAAATGGATGTAAAAACCGCTTTCCTTGATGGAAAACTTTCAGAGGATGTGTATATGACACAACCAGAGGGTTTTGTACAGTCTAAATATCCCAATAGAGTGTGCAAACTTGTGAAGTCGATTTATGGACTCAAACAAGCATCTCGCAGCTGGAATCTCTGCTTCGATGATAAAATCAAAGAGTTTGGATTTTCGAGAAGTGAAGATGAGCCATGTGTATATGTCAGAGCTAGTGGGAGTGCTGTTGTCTTCCTTGTGCTGTATGTTGATGACATACTACTCATAGGAAACAATGTCCCAATGTTGCAAAGTGTTAAAACTTGGCTTGGGGATTGTTTTGCTATGAAAGACTTGGGAGAAGCGGCATACATACTTGGTATAAAGATCTATAGAGATAGATCTAGGCGACTCATTGGTTTATGCCAGAGTACATACATAGACAAAATCTTGAAAAGATTCAAAATGCAGGATTCCAAGAAAGGATTCGTGCCTATGCAACGTGGTATGACATTGAGTATAGACCAATGTCCTAGTTCTAGTGATGAACGAGAAAGACTGAGTCGAATCCCATATGCTTCAGCAAATGGGATCGATCATGTATGCTATGTTATGTACAAGGCCTGACGTCTCCTGTGCCTTGAGTATGACGAGTCGTTATCAGGCCAATCCTGGTGAAAATCATTGGACCGCAGTCAAGAACATTCTTAAATATCTTCGGAGGACGAAGGAAGTGTTCTTGGTCTATGGGGGCATGGAAGAACTCACTGTAAGTGGTTATAGTGATGCTAGCTTTCAAACCGACAGAGACAACTCCTGTTCGCAGTCAGGATTCGTGTTCTTACTGAATGGTGGGGCAGTAACTTGGAAGAGTACCAAGCAAGAAACAGTAGCTGATTCGACAACGGAGACTGAGTATATTGCAGTTAATGAAGCTGCAAAGGAAGCCATATGGATGAAGAAGTTCATCAGGGATCTCGGTGTTGTTCCTAGCATTGATGGTCCAGTTGAGATCTTCTGTGACAATGAGGGTGCAGTCGCCTTGGCGAAAGAACCCAGAGCTCACAAGCGCACAAGGCATATACACCAGAAGTACCATTATATCCGGAGGCTCATTGAAGAAGGAGACATCACGATTAGTAGAGTTACATCAGAAGATAATCTTGCTGATCCATTCACTAAACCGTTATCTCAGGCCAAGCATGATTCTCATACTAGGTCGATGGGCATTAGATTTGCAAATGAGTTGGTTTGGGTGTATTTAATTTAGTTTGATTCGTTTTTGGAACTTAAGCAATGTGAAACTCTATTTGTTTTGAAGATTATTATGTGGAGAACTTAATATATGCATGAAGGCAGTCATTTCATTAGTTTATCATTTTGTTCCAATTTTGCATGTTTTATTGACTTCCTAAATAATTATTTTATTATTCAAAACGTCCACAGTCAGTCATACATTTGGGAGTAAGTATTGATTCAAGGCTACATTTGGGAGTACGTATTGATTCAAGGCTGACATGAGGAATTAGTAATTTGTCCATAGAGATGGACATAGCATAGAGATGCGCTAATTCTCATGTGTACTTAATAGGGATTAAGTAATGGAGTAACCTGTACTTAGAGATTACTTCATGGAATATGTCACGAGTAATTCTAAGATGGTAATATCTTATATTCTTCAAGCAGAGATGCATTGATTCTTAGTCCTGCGGTCTGTTATGTCTTGGTTCTCTCCAACGTTGTCTGTAACTGGCAGCCACACAGAGAATGTCCAGATATGACATGATGAGTGGGCAAGATCCGTGTAGTCTAAGTTTATTTGTTCTTTCTGCCCTAACAGGAGAAGCGATATTCGTAGGCCCCTCGATGATTTGGTGTTGACAGCAAATGTAAGGCCGTACTCTAACTGAATTGATATAGAATCAATAAGTGCAGTTTGTTGTGGTCATCACAAATCTCTATCGGGAAACATAATCTTGAATGTTTGAGACTGACAGAATTCCATGTCAGACGTTAATATGGATATCTTGTAGAACAAAGGAATATTTGATCACTTGCCTAAGGGCTGTTTCATTAGATGAACACGGCATTTGTCTAAGATGACATACACCTTACTAGGTTAAGGAATATTAGACCATACAGTTGTTATAACAAGTGCAAGTGGGAGACTGTTGGTTATATGCCCATCGTTATAACAAGTTGGTAATATTATTATAAATAGTAGGGTCCTTTTGGGTTACACGCAAGAGACGATTTAGCTAAAAGTGATCGAAAATAAACTTGAGGGGTTAAGTTTATTAATATACCAAAGTAAAGGTATATTAATTAGAAACTTAATGGTTAAGTTTATTAATATACCAAAGTAAAGGAATATTAATTAGAAACTTAATAAGGATAAAGGACTAAAGTGAAATTATCCACAAGGGAGGAGCACTATAAATACAACCCTAGATCTGAGTTGTAGATGCTGCCAAAACCCTAATTTTCGTCACTCTCCTCCCACCCCTCGATATACGGCCGATTTCTTTCAAAACCCTAAGTATTACGTGCTAAAACTTCAAGCAAAGGTATATACTACATCAATGGGTGCTGAATCGTTGTCTTGGGTGCGATTACATTAGAGGAGTTCTACTTTGGGATCTCGTCATCCTAACAAAATCAGATCTGAGATTTAAAAGGTATGTCTTGAACCCTCTTGATTTTACAGTTACAAAAGTGTGCATGATTATGTGATCCTGGTTGAATACGAATTTGTTTTAAGTTTCGGTTGCGTTTGTTTTATGTTATCGTATTCCAACAGAAAGTGAGGTGCCACGGGAGGGTTTTTATAGCCTCAAGGTGATAAAGGATAAACCTTAGAGATAAGTATTATTTGAACTCAAACCGAATAAATCTTTTATCTTTAAATTAAAAACTCTTTAGATGCCATATATAGTTGGGGATAATAAGGATAAATCCTTATAAAATCGTCCAACTTATATTCCCTAACATTATCCATTGCTCAACTATTGAACAATTATAATTCAGCCCTGCACTTTTAATTAATTCCAAATTAATTCAAATTAATTCCAATTAATTCTAATTAATTCAAAACTAGTTTCTAATTAATTTATCATCACGTAATAAATTAATAAACTACTTAGTTCTCTCTCTATTAACCTTAATACCATTTGAACTACTGAGGGCAACCCAAAAGGACTGTGCTACTATCAATTCAAGTATATACCAATTATAGTTATGAAATTAGACACTTAATCCAACAGTAACACGATCACACCCAGATCGAGACGTGTTAGACAAGGAAAAAAAATTTTGGAAAAACAAATTTACAGAAAATTTCAATCCAACTGTTTCAAACAATGCAAAACAATGTTTAAGTGGCTCTAATACTCCTGTTGGGATGCGGTAACAATACAAACATACACATCAGAAGCAATAACTAAAACTATATCACGTCATGGATCACATGAACATAAGAACTTGCAACTATTACCTAAACTAGACGATCAAGGGTTTCCTTTTTATTGCAGATCTATGAAGTCTATGATGAACAAGGACCATAGTAAGAACCTCTCTAATGTAGTGGCACCCAGTATAATGATTCAACACCCTTTGTAGTAGAATAAAACGTTGCTTACAGAACAAGCAACATTTCTTTAGGGTTTCTGAAAGGGATAGCCTAGGGAATAGAGAGGCCACATAATTTTTAAGTGTCCACACCTTAAGTCAATCATCGTGATGGGTATTTATAATATCCATCATGCTTATCTTATCCCTTTTTGGATAAAGGCTTTTAAAATTCAAACTGTTGATATTTTACTTAAGTCCTTTATCCACTTCTTGTTTCTAATTAATATACATTTACTTTGATATATTAATCAACTTAGTCCCTCGTGTTTACTTTCGATCTCTCTTAGCTAAATCATCTCTTGCGTGTAACCCAAAAGGACCCTGATATATATATATATATATATATATATATATATATATATATATATATATATATATATATATATATATATATATATATATATATATATATATATATCACCAAGTTATTTTGACTATAGGCATATAACCAACAACTCTCACTTGCACACGTTAGCAACAACTGTATGGTCTCATATTCCCAAACCTAGCAATGTGTATGTCATCCCAAACAAGTACTATACTCATATCATATGAAACAGCCCTTAGGCAAGTGATCAAATATTTCTTTCTTCTACAAGATATCTATATGAACATCAGAACTGGAAAATCTGTCAATGTTAGACATTCAAGATTATGTTTCCCGATAGAAATTGGTGACAATGACAACGTAATGCACTGTGGGTCCTATATCAATTCAGTCTGAGTATGGCCATACATTTGCTGTCAGCACCAAATCTTCGAGGAGCCCAGGGATATCGCTTCTCCCATTAGGGCAGAAGGAACAAATAAAATTTGACTACGTAGACCCTGTTTACTCATCATGCCATACCCAAAAAATTCCCTTTATAGCTGCCAATTATAGAGAATGTTGGAGAAAAACAAGTACAACATACTGCAGAACTAAGATCCATGCATCTCCGTTTAAAGAATATAATATATTACCATCTTAGAATCACTCGTAACAATTCCCATGAAGTAATATCTAATTGCGGGTTACTCCAGTACTTAATATTCATTAAGTACACATGAGAATTAACACATCTCCATGTTATGTCCATCTCTATGGACAATTTACCATTACCTCATGTCAGCCATGAATCAGTACTTACTCCTAAAAGTACGACTAACTGTCTACATTTTAAATAATAATTTAATTATTTAGGAAGTCAATAAAATATGCAAAATTGGAACACAATGGTAAACTAATGAAATAACTGCCTTATGTATATATTAAATTCTTCACATAATAATCTTCAAACCATATAAGTTCCTAAAACAAATCAAACTAAACAAAACTCAGTCAAGACAATTTATTTGCAAATCTAATGCAGATCTACTTAACATGACGATCTTGCTTGGTCCGAGACATTGGCTTAGTGATCAAATCAATTATCTTGCTTCATCTGATAAAACTCTATTAACTGTGATGTCTCTTTAGGTAAGAACCTGGATCCTGACTGCGTACAGAAACCGTCTCTACTAGTTTGGAAGCTAGCATCAATGTGCTTCTTTACACTAATTTTTTCCATACCATTATGGATCAAGAACTTCTTTAACATTTAAGATATGTCTTAATTTCCATCCATACTTTCACCAGGATTAGCCTAATGTTAACACATCATGCTTTAGGCATACGATACATTAGGTGTCGTACATTGTGTGATCGACCCTCTGCTAGTGCATATTGGACTCAACTCATCTTATCTAAAACCTTTGTGGAACTAGGACCTTGAGTTTCACTCAGTCCTAAACCATGGTATAAAGATTTTTATCATTTCTCGGAGTATTGTACCATTAAATTCTATTTATTCATATACTCTCGCTTATCCCTATGAACTACTCAATTCTATTTCTATAGGTTTTGATACTTCATATGCATTCAATCTCCCATGTCATTTGTAGCATAGCAATTCTCAGTAACTTCATATTTCTCGATGTAGGGACGTTCTCATGAGAAATTTGCTATCTGTATACAACATTGGGCAGACTTTAGTGCTCTTACTCGGGTTTGACATGTATATGGCTCACTTTTATTTCTCGAATAGCCAAAGATTTGACTCTCTCATCGAAACAAAGATTTCATCTACAAGACACTTATTCAAGTCTATAGATAGGATTTTCAAGATTACACACATTATTCAAATATTTGGGCTGTATAAACCCTTTAATTGTGTCATATACACATCCTCTTAAATTTTTCTGGTAAGGAAAATGGTTTTTTACATCCATTTGTCATACGTTATAAACATCGATTGCTGCTATGGCATACAATATCTAAATAGACTTGATTATCGCCATTGATGAAAAGGTTTCACCAAAATCAAGCTTTGAGTATGGGTATATCTTTGTCGCCACTCTGGATGTTATGTATGTACTCTTCATCCATGTCTGTCTTCTTCTTGAAGACTCATTTACACCTGATTGTTTTAAAATCAAGAGTGTAATCAACCAAGTTTCAAATATGGTTATCCTTCATGGATTTCATTTCTCTCTATATAACATCCTTCCTTAAAGAAGTCGAAGGGTCTGCCACGACTTCTAATAATTAGTAGGGTCATAATGATCCACCAAATATTCATCACCTTCATTAACATATAATCCACAAAATTCAGATGCATGGTGTACTCTATCGACTTCTCGGATAAGAGATGGATTTATGTCTGATTTATTAAAATATTTAGTCTCAACAGGTTTTTCTACCTCTGGTTGAGTACTAGTGTCAACATCAGGTTCTTTGATCATTTGAGTCCCATAAGATCAATCTGGGCCCCACTAATTTCTTTGAATACGAGCTTCCTATTATAGAATACTGTCATTTAAGGAACACAAGATTGTTGTCAAAATGTTTATTATATCCAAGTAATCCAGTCAAATAACACTTCTTTAAATAGTTGTTCTTTGAGCTTCACGGTAAACCATAAGTCTCAAAACCCCAGATTTCTAAATATGCTAGTAAAGAAGCATCGACACTCCATATATTCTCAAATAGTGTTTAGAGAACCTCTTGTGTTAGTGCAAGATTTAGGACTTTTTCGTTGTCTCTAAGGTCTAACCTGATACCGATTGGAAGCATAATACGATTAATCATAAGTCAAACCTTCATGTCCGATTTTCCATTAGACTCATCGTGTGATATTATCGTGTATCAAATGGAATTGACCTTTGAAATATTTTTCATAATTCATCGGATGATTGTAAGCTTCTTGACTAAGAAACTCACCATCCACTATTGGATTTGAGAATGTTGTCCTATGCTCACTTGATTCCATACTCTGTTCTTAAATTCCTAAACACCATATACATTTCAAATCCAACATAGTACAAGGTCCAACAGACTCTCAACTTTTTTCCACAATAACTTGTGATTAGCGTATAGTTATCTTTCTTTATAAACAAGACTAGAAGTTATCATAAGACTTTTAGTCGAATAATTTCCAAAATTTTATCCACCCGGAGTTCTGGTGGCTTCTTTCAAGTTTATAAGAGTAGACCATCCTACTCATGCATTTTATCTAAACATTTGGATCCTTTCTAATCAGTTTTGAACTATTGTTTTGTACTGATCTCATAGGTGTAATGACAATAACTCTGTCCCAAAATAACATTCAAAATAAATTTCAAAATAACTTTTATGTAAAACAAATTTATTAAACCAGGTCAAAACCATCGAATGAAATAATATTTACATCACAATCTTCAATAGTAAAAACATAAACTCAAAAAACTAGAGAGAAGTTGGTTCCTAATCCTATAGATGAAAGCAAGATGCTTGTAGTCCATGATTCGATCCATCTCTCCATGCTTTAGTTCTACGCTTCCTTTCGGTCCCTAAATATTAAAAAAATGCAGCACTGGTCATAAGCAAAGTACTTAAGGAATTACAAATATATCTGAAGCGCCATACTCTTTGGCTTGCCACTACTTTTGCTACGTCAGATATCTTGAGCATTTATGCCTTCCATGTTTCTTTTCTTTACAGAGGAAACAACATAGTTCCTCAGGATTTTAGGATAGAGGTTTCTTTGAGAAAATCATTCCCATGGTAGGGTTTGTCCTTCTCCTTTTGACACCTCCGTAGCCATGTCAAATTCTTCTTTCTTCAACATGCTATGTAATATTAGGAATGATACTTCCAAGTTCTTCATGATAAAGCCCGAAAGGAACTGACCATAAGAAATAGTTAGCAAAGTTAAAGACAATGTTCGTGATTAACTGGAAATCCCAACCTCTACATTTGGTCAATGTAGCCTTTTATATTAAACATATGGGTATTGACACTTTGTCCCTCCTGCAGTTTGCATACCAATAATGCCTTCATGATTTCAAATCGTTCTCGCTTAACCTGCTCTTGGGACATATCCTTAAGCCGGTTAATCACATCAAAAAAGCACCATGACCCCATAATCTTCTTTGAAGCTCGGGAATCATGGTCCCCAACATGAGACGAGCAACCTCATCTGAATCATTTAGACGTTTGTGATTATTGTCTATTTTAGCACTAGTAAATCTGGCTAGATAATCCTTAGGAATTCGCTCCTCAATCGTATAAAGTTTTCCCTCGAAATTGAGTATTCTTCTCAAGTTCTTGAACGAACGTGCATAATTATGTCGTTGAGCTTACTTTGATCGAGGAGAATATGTAGTGAAAAACTTGTGACGTTCAAACTTTCTTTAATTGACATCTATAAAATAGAGCTTAGTTAGTTTGATTAATCCATAAAAAATTAATTACACATAAAATAATTTTATTAAAGTTAGGACCCATATTTCACTTCCGGTAATGAAGAGGTATGTCATAATTGAAAGGTTTTCTGCAACCATGAACTAAAAACCTAAGTTTACATGCAACCTAGAAAAGATCTATGTTTTCTTACATTGAACATGTAACTAATTCCTAAAGGCCAAACAAAAATTAACTAAAAGAATAAATCAAAAGAAATTAACCTTTAGTTTCAATCTTGAAGCTAAGCAGCACAAGTGTCCTGCCTCAAATGAGATCACACCCAGGGAGCCAGAGGGTGGACGAAAATTCCAGAGAGAATTGTAGAATGAGCACACATAATGAGGCCTAGGGTTCCCTATTTATAGGGAAACAAGAAACCCTAGCCGTCAGCCATTTTCCAGATTATACGTACGCGCGTCGCGGCCTTTACATTGGCGCGCTGCGCGCCGCAATTCAACTATTGAATTCGTACGAATATGTACGCGCGTCGCGGCCTTTACATTGGCGCGCCGCGCGCCGCAATTCAACTATTGAATTTGTACGACTTTAATCCTTGACTTCCTGATTAATCTAATTAATGCCACAGAAATTAATCCAATTAATTCCTGATTAATTATTAATCAATCAATATAGTTTCTAATTAATATATTATCAATATATTAACAAACCATATCTTTTATTTCTATTGATTCATTAATCCCATAATAAACCAACCTTTCTCTCTACCGAACTTTCTACCAAACCTCCAGCTATGAGGGCAACCCAAATGGACTTTGCTTCTATTAATTAGGTAAATACAAATTATAAGTCATGGCTTAGACACCTAATCCAACAGTCTCCCACTTGGATAAGTCTATGACTATAATTACCAATTTAACCTCTAATTAATCAGCAAACTATAGCTTCCTAGAAACTGCTGCCGAACTCTGACCTAGTCAGTTCTGTCCATAGATAAGTAATCAGATGATCCTTCGTCCAACAAGATATTTTCAGACATAAGACATGGATTGAGATCAATCTCTGTCTGACACACTGTTTCCCGATTTCCGATTTTGCTTATGACTTTAAGACTTCTAATTGAACGAATCAATTCAGTCCTGGCTGGCCAGCGCTTCAGTCAACTTCAAAATCATCGAGTGGCCAACATATATCTGTTTCCCATCTGGGTCAAGGGACGAATAAGCTTCGACTAATATGTTATATCTTTTACCCGACAAATCACTCACAACAACACGTTTTATAACACCGAGTTACCGATGCGTTTTCGTACTATCAATGAACAACCGCCTTGCAAATTATAACTCATATCTCTCCACTTTAAGACCATAAGATATTATCGTCTCAACATTGCTCGTGATATAATCCATGAAGCAATCCATTGAGCGCGGGTTTATCCAATACTCAAATCTCCATTTCCAAGTACTCATGAACGTTGCAGCAATCTTATTGCTATGTCTAACTCCTTAGACAGTCTACAAACCAATTCATGACAGTCTTCCTTCATACTTACTCCCTAAGAGTATGAACGACTGTGGATATTTGAATAATCCAATTATTCAGGAAGTAAAACATGCAAAAGCGAAACATAAAATGTGACTGGCAGCTACTCCTGCTTATTACCAAGTCTCCACGAGGTAATTACCAAGTCGGATTTATCATAACTATTAATGGTTTCTTATTCTCTTTTAAACTTTCAATTCAAGCCTTTTATATCTATGTCTATGACCTTTTCACTCTTTCTATGTATCTAAGTGTCTATTATTTGGCAGCAACTGGGCTTACCAATGCTTCCAGCAGTCGGAT
This sequence comes from Cichorium intybus, assembly GCA_023525715.1. Classification (NCBI taxonomy): domain Eukaryota; kingdom Viridiplantae; phylum Streptophyta; class Magnoliopsida; order Asterales; family Asteraceae; genus Cichorium; species Cichorium intybus. Next base: position 138,596,918 of record CM042011.1, on the reverse strand, counting down.
TATTTATCCGTACCATATTTAGTGTTTTACCACTACCCGATATATCACCCAAATCATAACTCCTTATGACACTGACAATAACTACTGGTCAAGCGAAGAGAGGGTATGTCAGGTTTAACAGGAATCTAATTCCTGGTCAAGTCCCAGTGGTGACTAAAGGTTCTTTCACTTGGCTAATCCCTGAACTCATTCAGAATTATTCTTACTCCCACTGTTTCCTTAGAACTTGAGTTCTTTCTAAAAGTACTATTCTTTCAAAGGATAACCGGAGTGGCCAATGAAACGACATTGCTGATCAGTTTCAGGCTTGTCATGAGATTCAGACGAATGCTACATGACTCTGGACTTTCTATGTACTAGTGGGACGATCCCAGCTTTACATTTCAGACAATGTCAACATAACCTACTTGGTCTAAGATGTGGTCGGAATATGGCTTCTACGGTCTGACTGGTTGAATATTCAATTCATTGAAATATTAGTCGGAAATGTATCCAGTGTATCTTATACACTGAGGATCAAAACTATTTCGATCAATGCTCCATCATCTTCCCTAAGACACATTATTACCATTAGTGTTCTTGGAAGAGGATAAACTGTGAAACATTTTCTCAGTCTATGTAGTCATTCAGGTTCTGTTGATCTTATACTTCCTTTGAAATCCTTGAACACTTTAAGGTTCCAATCAATCGCTTATTCCGATAAGCGAAGCCATATTTGTCAAACTATTTGGCAATTATTTTGAAGCATAACTAATCGTGTTCTATTCGAAGATTCGAGCAATACACAGTAACTTATGTGTCTGTCGCTCAAAATCTTAATACTTTTACATCTCCATGCAAATTTATGACTTTGTTAATATTGTTCAAGACATGCAATCATCACCTGACTCCAAGTCAACTGATTCCAAAATCCTATCCATTGGATCTTTGGGTGATTCCTTTCTTGCCACAATTAATTTTATTAAGCACTCAATTCATCATGTGACTCTAAGTCAAATGATTCCAAAGTCCTGTCCAAATGGACCTTTGGTTGAACTGATTCTCATAAAATTTACTTTAACAATCATAAGGAACTCGATTCATAAATCCAATCTCATTGGATGTATCAACATTCATGTTATTACCATTTACGTCATCAACACATTCACACAACATTTCGAGGACAATTAAAAACAATCATGTTTTAAAAGAAAAATATTTTATTAAACTAGAATTATCCTCAGAACAATGTACTATGCGAATCCATGTCGTATGTATCTATAAACTAATAACAAGAACAAATATCTAGCTTAACTCAAAAACCGCACGAGCTCCAGATCCAATCCGAATATGCTCCTGTGCGACACCATCCCGCATCCTCAAGAGTTCGTGCATACAGAGCAAATGTGTGAAACACATCCTGTATCAAGGAAATGTGGATCAGGTGTTCTGAATTCTAAGATATTTATGAGTTTACCAAACGGTTTGGCTTTGGAGCAATTTTCCAATCTTTCCGTGACTGTGTCCCACCTTATGGATTTCCAGTTTGAAACATCGAACAATCGGTCCAGACGATCTGGATCATTTCTTGATGCACCTTAATACTGGACTCAATCCTGAAGCAGCTGAATTAATGGAACTATGCTTCTCCATGAACGACTCATACAGAGTCGACATTGAATGCACTTCCACGATTGTCTTATCCGGTTACCCTTTCTGTTCATATGGATGAACAGATCAGCGAGTTGAGCTAATGCTTAACTCCCGATCACAAAGGGAAACCAGTTTTATACTGTTCGCCTATGTATCCCTCAATCTCGGGAACACTCCTTCTAGCTTGCAACTTCAAGCTCTTTGAAGATCCTAGTTCGTTCCCTTTATTCTACCAGTTCACGGAACCTTTCCTGAACTAGCTGTGCTAACTTATCAGACCCCAGGAATTCTAAATCCCTGCGGAACTCGGGGTTAATGATCAATAGCATAAGGCAACGAACTTCCTTGGACTCAATGGTCAAGGAGTCATGCTCATCACAAGCTGCTGTGTGATGCCATGTTTGGGAGCGGACACTCAGTCGGATATGGTTTGCCAGCAAAACTAAGAACTATTCTCTAATTGCAAAACCATATCACATAGTTCAGGCCAGTCAGCCTTACCATACTAAACAGGTGCTTTCTGAAGCTCTCAGAAATGGGTGAAGTAGGAGAAGGAGGAGAATGACATTTTCTTCAGACATATATAAAATTTGAATTTATTCGTTTAATTAATCCTTTTAAATAATTACCCAATATATATTATTTAACAAAGCTAGGATCCAAAATACCCCAACTATGCTGTGAAGAGGGATGTCGTAGTCACAACACAGTGATCATTAAGGTAGATAACTTTTATCAATTTCAGTCTAATGAAATTCCTAGATCTGTGAGATTCATTGAAATGTTCAATGGCATGTTTAATCTCGGATATGCCCCACCGTTTGTGACTGGGATGCCGAGGATCACAAACCGGGTGTGAATAACCATGCAAATTAGCTTGGTACTCTCGGGGTCCATTATCATCTCAAATTGATGTGCCGGTTAACCACACACGCTCCATCAACAATGATAACACTCGAGAAACCCATTGCCACTCTTTATGAACCCCCATTGGTGTGCCGGTAACCCACACACGCTCCACCAACGTTTCATAAAGTGCAATGTGCAATTTCATAGGTTAGCATCAAATTCACATTTTTTCTAAAGTAACTAGATTGGGAATTCTTGTACGGGTTCTAGTACTTTGATCATTATACTTTTAATGATTAAGCGGTCCTATCAAAACTGTTTGGCTAACGACCCTCCACTGATCAGGCGAGCGGTGGGTGAGAGTGAACACCCATTAGACCGCCATTTTATAGGCAGTCTCCTTATACCCACTTTATAGACCAGCTTCGTGAATGAGGCCTACTAATGATTTGACTAACCAATTTATCTTATACATATAGTATTAACTTTTAATAATATATATAAGATGTATTTTAAACCCTTTAAAATATTCCTGGTTTATCTTTTAATTTCCTGAAATTTAACTATTAAATTTCAAATTAAATTAAACCTTTAAATTTTGATTTAATTTATCTTTTAATTAAACTATTAATTAAATTAATTAAATATAGATATTTTAAACCTTTTAAAATATTTTAGGATTTATCCTTTAATTTTCGAAATTTAACCATTAAATTAAATCCCTTGAATTATCTTTTAATTAAATAATTAATTAAATTAATTCAAATGTAGATAGGTTTTTCCAAATTAATCAAATCAATTTAAACCTATCTTAAACCCCTAATTATCGAAATCAAATAACTTGGGTTTAAGGTTATCCATTTAATTAACCAATTAAAGTTACCAGAAATAGAAAACCTCCTAAAACCCTAACCAGGAAAATCGAAAAAGAGGGGGGAGGGGCTAGGATTTCAAAAAACCCTAAACCCCAAAATCGAAATCAGGCCCAAAGGATTTATAAACAATAAACCCTAAATTTTAGGAAAACTATTACAACAATTCAATAAGAAAACAACCCAACGCTCTGATACCACTGAAAGGTTTTCTGCAACCATGAACTAAAAACCTAAGTTCACATGCAACCTAGAAAAGATCTATGTTTTCTTACATTGAACATGTAACTAATTCCTAAAGGCCAAACAAAAATTAACTAAAAGAATAAATCAAAAGAAACTAACATTTAGTTTCAATCTTGAAGCTAAGCAGCACAAGTGTCCTGCCTCAAATGAGATCACACCCAGGGAGCCAGAGGGTGGACGAAAATTCCAGAGAGAATTGTAGAATGAGCACACATAATGAGGCCTAGGGTTCCCTATTTATAGGGAAACAAGAAACCCTAGCCGTCAGCCATTTTCCGGATTATACGTACGCGCGTCGCGGCCTTTACATTGGCGCGCTGCGCGCCGTAATTCAACTATTGAATTCGTACGAATATGTACGCGCGTCGCGACCTTTACATTGGCGCGCCGCGCGCCGCAATTCAACTATTGAATTTGTACGACTTTAATCCTTGACTTCCTGATTAATCTAATTAATGCCACAGAAATTAATCCAATTAATTCCTGATTAATTATTAATCAATCAATATAGTTTCTAATTAATATATTATCAATATATTAACAAACCATATCTTTTATTTCTATTGATTCATTAATCCCATAATAAACCAACATTTCTCTCTACCGAATTTTCTACCAAACCTTCAGCTATGAGGGCAACCCAAATGGACTTTGCTTCTATTAATTAGGTAAATACAAATTATAAGTCATGGCTTAGACACCTAATCCAACAATAATCACACCAAGAAACTATTTAGGTAGACAATACACTTTGCCAATTTCAATATCTATGAAACTCCTCAATCTTTCGGGATTCATTGATTCTGATCAATGACATGTTTAATTGCTTTATGCTCATCATCTCCCATGATGGGTATGTCGCAAATCACAGGTTTGGATGATAAATCGACCAAGAAAAACCACGTGTCACTCGGCCCATGATTCATGAGTTTCACGAGTAAGCACATCATTTTGGCTTAATCCTATCCGACGTGTTGGCTATGACACTTCTCACGCCGGAAGGCAAACAATTAAATGTGTGGTTTGAGGTAGGCATCATAAGATTTATATTTTCATAAAACGAGATTTTGTTTCGTTAAGTTAAAACTTTTTTAACTTTCTTTTGGCAAACAGTCATTTTAAAATACATCTTAAATTGCCAATATTATTTGAAAAAAACATGTTAACTTTTAATACCTTAGTTTGCATGTATCATTCATTTAAAACATTTTACATTTTCTTTGGCAAAATATCATTTTAAACTTTTAAATCGTTCTGAAAAGGTCAATTTTAGTTTGCAAAAATTCTGTTAACCTTTAACAATTTTTACTTGTTTGTGTTTTCTATTTTATTTAAGCAACCATGCAACAAATTAGATAAACACAACATAATCATGCAAATATTTTACGGTAACATTCTCCTCAAATCCTATGCATTTTTCCGCGAGCCAACAAGAGAAAAACGTTGTCATTTCAAGGGAATAAAACAACCATAATGATGCAACCACTCGCACTCACTTCGTCACCAACATTTGATGCTCGCATGGAACTTCATGTGACACCAATCTTCATAGTCTCGATTTGGTGCTCTTCAGTCTTCTTTTGTTATATTAACTAAACTAGTACAACTTTTTCTAATTAATCTATTACAATACAAATTAAAAGGAATAATTACATTACAAATTAATGATGTCAAAATGACACACATGTCTCAAAACAATCCCATAAAATACCAAAACAATCATTCAAGCATCACATACACATGTCTCAAAACAATCCCATAAAATACCAAAACAACCATTCAAGCATCACATACACATGTCTAGTTGAGCCCAAATGTTACAGGATCCATACATGTTAATGCAAACTTTTATACTATTAAAAATACATACACTACAAGAAAACAGCCAAATAGCAACGGAAAGGTGCTACGGAAGACCTTTCCGTAGCCAAATTGCTACGGTTTATACTACAGAATGACTTTCTGTAGCAAATTTACTATGACATTTGCCATGAAATGAAAATTCCGTAGCGAACACAAGAATAACTACGGTTTTTGTCACGAAATCAAATTTCGTTGCTATATTGCTACCGATTTTGCTATGGATTGGATTTTCGTTGCTATTTAGCTACGAAAATATCTACGAAAATACAATCTGTGGTTATTTTGCTGCGAAAATAACTACGAAAATACAAATCGTGGTTATTTTGCTACGGAATTATAATCCGTTGTTATTTTGCTACAGAATTTTGCTACGAAATTAATTTTCATAGCTGATTTGCTATGAAATGAATTTCCGTAGATAAGTAGCTACGGAAATGTTCTATGGAATTGTGGTCCGTAGTTGTTTTGCAATGAAATCAATATACATTGGTACCCTTGTTATTGATTTTGTTACGTCATTTATTTCCATAGATATTTAGCTATGGAACTTGTTTTTATAGAAATTTAACAACGGAATTTTATTACGAAACTAATATAGCTATGGAATTTATTTTTATAGGGATTTAGCAACGGAAATTTGTTACGAAACTAGTATGCTACGAAATTTTGTTTCGTAGCTAGTAAGCCGTAGAAATTTGCTACAGAAATTAATGTCGAGATGTTTTGTAATATATAACACACTAGTATTGGGTAATTTTCACATTTTCAATTTGTTGATGATTATAATGATCGCGTGCCCTGAACATTGCTACAATAAAGATATTTGGTATCATACATTATTATCTTCTATTGAAAATTGATAGTAATTGAAAATACTCAAAATAGGTACTTGGACATTGTTTGATTAAAGTCAAAAACCAGCAACCATTACGGACTTTATACTTGTTTGAATCATCCATTGTAATATTTTTTTTGTTTCACTTATATTATATCATGTAATTATTATTAAGTTCCAAATTCAACAACGAAAATTATTAATGAAAGATCAAACAAAGTAAAGAAAGCAACGAAGCTATTCTAAGCTCATAATTTGAACAAAGAAACCTACTTCTTGAAATTAAGAATTCCATGATACAACAAACATAAGGATTTAAAATTACATTTGGATTTACTAATCCACGTCCCAAGAAATAGTACCAATTACTTATAAAATCCTTATCATGTACAGGCCTTGTATCTCATATTTTCTCCAATGCATAAGAAATCATAAAGTATTGTGCACTAAAACTGAAGCAAACAGAATTGAAGAGCAGTCACCATTCTCGGTGCCACTGTTGGTTATTCTTTCTTATCCTTGGCAATTTCATCAACTTAAACTTTTCCTTGTACTCAATAGTGATGATACACTATCAACATGAATAGCAGAATGGTAGGGTCATGGTGGTTATTTGTACGCAGGGGTTGATGTTGAAAAAAAAACATACCCTTAGCAAGACAAAGATATTGCATGTAGTAGCATAATCCCATGTAGTGTTTTGGAGAAAACAAAAAATTAACTACCTTTATTAAATTGTGTAGAAATGACTTCACATACAAAATACCAATACGCTATCAGAAAAATGGTTGCAACAATTGGTTCTAAAATGATGATATTTCAAATGGATTTATGTTAATAAAATGAATAAGGTCACAGATAAAGCAACCTACTTTTATAAAGGCACCTCTTCATTCAATTATAACCCTTGTGAAACAAGATTTTCCATGGACCCCAAGTTCGTGTGCGCTTTTGCAAATGGAAACCCACAGCAACTGTATATATCACACCAGCACCAAATTAATTATTCTCTCTGTTATAACACTTCATAATAAGAATGCTAGAACATAAAACCATAAGTAATTATTTGAGCATGAACCAGAACTAAATAATCAAACTTTTTTATAGATGAATTTATAGATAACAAATAACATAAAGATTAAATAACATAACAAATTTGGTCCCTGTGGTATAATGTTCATTTTCAGTTTTGGTCCAAGGGAAAAGTGGTAAGTAAAAAGATTTTTTGTGGTTGAAATAACTTATTTAAAATAGAATTTTCAAGACTACATCAGCCGAAGAAAACAATTAGTCTTACAATTTTAGTCCTTTTGAAGTTTTTTAACACATTTGGTCCTTGTTTCAGACAAAATAACCATGTTGCATACATACGCAGCATCATAAACAGTGTGTATGTGTGTGGCCATAGCTGTGGCTATGTGTGTGGTGTGTATGAGAAAAAGAGTGGTTGTGTACTTGTGTGTGTGTGTCCGTAAGTGAGCAGGAACAATGTGTGTGTGTCTTGGTTAAATATGTAATGACACAAGTCAATTTTTGAAAAGGCTAAATGCAAGATATAGCATTGTACTTTGATTGCCATATACTCACAAACACACATATAGTCAGATATATACAGTCATATACATCCATACAATCTTGAGAGCAGAGCTTCGTTGGTTGCAGATGCCACAAAACCGGCAAAAGAGAAAATCGTTTAATATTTGCTTCTATCATCCACTTGAAGATCTGCAACAGAACACCAATAAGACACAAAGCATGACATTTCATGAATAGATAGTGAATGATGAATTGTGTGTATCTGTGAAACAAAATCGAAAGAGAAACAGAGACGGTATCAGCTCGACGGTGGTCTGGTGGATCCGCTGGTGCGGTGGCATTTGGGAGATGATTCAGGGATGTGAAAGAGACATTGCTATTTCGGCAGTCTAAATGTTCATCCCAAATTATTTCCCTCCAACTTACCATGACTACTCAACGGATACAGGAATATCACATTTTCATTGATTTTTAGAGTTAAGATCAAACAAGAAAATGGTTTCAGCAAATAATCAATTTCTGGAGGTGGGTGTCGCTGCAAAAATAGACTTTTGGCGAAGAGTGATCTACCGACGAGGGCGGAGCTGGTTGTGGCTGACGCTGACGGAGGGGGAGGGAGGGAGGAGAGTGACGCCGAAGGAGCAGGGCGATTCTAGAGATTGTGGTCGCTGCAAGGTTGGCTTATGAAGAAAGAAAGGAACGGCTGATTTTTTAGGGCAAAGAGGAGCCGAGGGTAGTGAGTGGAAACTGTGAATTGTATGAATTACATGTACAATCGCTACTCAATTATGAACGGTTCAAGAAAACAAAAAAATTGAAATAATTTTAATTAGGAGGGAAATAAATTTATAAGGTGGGAATTTAAATTTATTTGGTTTTATTCGGAGGGAATTTAACATTATGAAAAAATAAAGGAACGGCTGATTTTTTAGGGCAAAGAGGAGCCGAGGGTAGTGAGTGGAAACTGTAAATGTATGAATTAAAACACCATTATTTCTTGTTTGAAAGAACATCCGGTGATGGACTCTGGCCGTGAAGTTTCCACAAATTTTGTTAACAAATTTCGTATACAATCACTCCCCCCCCCCCCCCCAAACCAAACTGCTGCCGCCGCCGCATCGCGCGGGTCGCCTGCTAGTGTATCCATATGTATATACATACTCATACAAATACATAACCCTTAAGCCATAGTCTGTAACATATAACACATAGCCCTTAACACTTAATCATAACCCATATACCTTAACACTTTACCCATAACCCCTAACCTATAATCCTTAACACTTAACCATATCACATAACTCTTAAGCCATCATCCTTAACACTTAATTATAAGCCATAAGACTTAACCATGATACATAACCCTTAAGCCACAATACTTAACATTTAACCATAACACATAACCCTTAACACTTAATCATAACATATATACCTTAATCATTGACCCATAACCCTAAACCCTTAACCCATAATCATTAACACTTAACAGATAGGGTTGTGATGGGTTATGGTCAACCAGGAATGGTTGTGATGAGTTATGGTCAACCAGGTAGGGTTGTGATGGGTTATGGTCAACCAGGTAGGGTTATGATGGGTTATGGTCAACCAGGTAGGGTTGTGATGGGTTATGGTCAACCAGGAAGGGTTGTGATGGGTTATCGTCAACCAGGTAGGGTTGTGATGGGTTATCGTCAACCAGGTAGGGTTGTGATGGGTTATGGTCAACTAGGAAGGGTTGTGTTGGGTTATGGTCAACCAGGTAGGGTTGTGATAGGTTATGGTCAACCAATAAGGGTTGTGGTGAGTTATGGTCAACCAGGAAGGGTTGTGGTAGGTTATGGTCAACCAGATATGGTTGTGATGGTTATGGTCAACATGAAGGGTTGTGATGGGTTATGGTCAACCAGGTAGGGTTGTAATGGTACATGTGCAGAAAATTACTTTACAAAAGTGGTACCTATGTAGAAAAATTGTTACAGAAATGGTCCATTTATTGAAACCTCTTTTTAGTTATTGTCCATATGCAGTTACATGTTTTACATAAATGGTCCCTATATATAAAAATGTTATATAAATGGTCCCTTTATTGAAATCTTTTTTAGTTATTATCCTTATGCGGTTAAATGTTTGCATCCATTGATCCATTCCGGGCATCAGAGCAATTTTAAAAGAATATGTACCCATAAAGGGCTTATGTACTCATACTTAGGGCTTATGTACCCATACTTAGGGTTTATGTACCCATACTTAGGGTTTAGGGCTAATTAGGGCTAATGGATGGGTTAGGGCTAATTAGGGCTTATGTACCCATAATTATTTTAGGGTTTAGGGTTAGGGCTTATGTACACATACTTATCTTCGTTTTTCTATAATGATTCATTATTATTTAATTAAATTGTTAATAACACAATTAAGAAATAAAAACGTTTTGTACAATTAAAGTCCAATAATAGTTATGTACTTATAGTTATAAATGACTATTATTAAACCGGTTAAAAAAATTATTATTAAAAATTTATACTTTTACAATTTCATTATATTAAAAAATTAATGATATAATTGTCGATACTTAATTATATGTACAATAACTTAATGCATTAAGCAGTTGTACCATACTCCATACACCATCATTCTTCTTCTTCTTCTTGGTTAACCATGGTAATTTTACCATATTTTGTCCGTTGTTTCCACTTCGTAATGCTATATAGTATATAGCATTTTTACCACAGTAAAAACAGTAGCGTGGTAAATTAAATAAGGTAAAAAAGCAAAAAAAAAAAAAAAAAAGTTCTTGTTTCTTTTCACCTCTCGTAGTTATATAATAGACAAAATTTTCCCTTTTTACCCCTTGTTTTAGGATGAAATTACTGGTTAAGCAGCAGCAACTGCACCAGAATAAAAAGGGTATTTTTTTGAAGACTTATTTGGGGAAGTTTGACTCTTCTCTTTCTTCCTCAAAGCTTTCATCGAAGCAGAAAGATTTTTGTTTTTTTCTTTGGATTCATCAATGTCGATCTGCTCTGATCTGCACTCTTCACTGCAGAATGGTGTGTCCCCCCTGCAAATTCATCGAAAACAGATCAGAAAAACGGAAATCAAAGCATACCCATCTGAGATTTGATCAATATTTTATAAGTTTGGTAGAGAAATCTGTGATTGATGAAAAATTAGGGAAAATCAATTAATAAATCAATTATCGATCCACCGAAAACGCAACTTGGAAATGATTAAAAGTCTGTTTGATTGATGAGAAATTTGGGAAAACGAATATTTTTTTTTTAAATGATACATAAGGGCAAAACAGTCCAGAACCCCCAAATGAAGTATAACATGTTCGAACCACCATGACTGCAAAAACCACCATGACTGCAAGGGGCAAAACAGTCCAGAACAACCATGACTGCACCTTGACACCAGACTCGAGAGGAAAACAGGGGGACGCCAAAAACCAAAAAACATTTCAGTGGATGAATTTTGGCCTAATTAAAATACAGTTTACCTTAATTGAGGATATAAATGTCAATTTACTACATTTCAGTGGATGGATAAAAAAATCAAAAGAATAAGCACCCTTTAATGATTGTTGTTCTTCAAATTTGTCTAGGCTTTTCATGACTCCACTGACTTCTTCAAATATATAATCCCTCAATTTCCACAAAAAGATTTCTTCAAATAATCATATCCCTAAATTTGTGGTTAATTCCCGCTTTGATTCCTCTAATTCCCGCTTCGATACTCCTATACGATCCGCTATCTCCCTCAATCGTGTACTCAGCGTCATCTCTCCTCCATACGTCTCTCTCTCTCAATCATCTACTCAGCATCGTCACGTTCGGTCCGTCGTCTTCTTAGGATCACCAGATTCTCCAGGTACATGAACATCTTCCAGACCTAGGTTAATTACCGCTTTTGTTGCTTTAGCTAATGTTCCCCTACAATTCTTTTCCTTTGATTTATTCTGTGCCATTGTCATCTAAGTTTTCCTTTTATGGATAAAGAAATAGAAAAGATAAGTGTAACATAAATGTTTTCTCACGTACCTGCGTTGCTCGAGGCTCCAAGAACACGAGATTAGTCAAATTCATAAGAAGAGCAGAAAGGAGATTGGTGAAACTCTTATCCCACGGCTCACCAGATACCCAATAAAAGCTGCCCCAACACAATACGTCATTGCCTTGGAACACAACTCGCAAAGAAAGTAAACCACACCCCCGTCCTGTAAGCCGTTTAGAACCCTAGTAAGTGGCACTAACTGATTGTGATAATTCGAATTAGAACAAGATTTAACAAGAAAATTTCGAATCAGAACTAACAACAATTTGGGAATTCAGACCTTTGGTAACCTCTCGTCTTTCTCTTGTCGTCTTTATCTCTCGATTTCCTGTCGTCTCTCTGATTTTTGCTTGGGATCGAGACGAACACGAGAACATCACCGATTCTTCTATTTCCTCTCGTCACCACGATCTTGTTTTCTCTTCCTCGATTTCGCAATCTTTCCCTCATTCAATCGCATTCTCCTCCTTCTTATCGGCGACAGGATTGTGTAAGCCTAGGTTAGAAATTGCAAAGTAGATACGGATGTATTATGATTACTTCGGATGTGATGGTTCCTTTTTTTTAGGCGGTGGACTTTAGTTAATAGAGTAATATGTGGCAGTTTGTAAAAACTCACCGGTAATTAATTAATAGAGTAATATGTGGTAGTTTGTAAAATATTTACCAAAAAGTGGTAAAACAATTACTGATCTTACATTTTCAATATTTACCAATCTAATATATCGAAACTGTAATTAACCCACAAGAGATTTGGTTGTAGCAAGGAGCTTGGTAGAATGAAAACATGCTGTTGAAAAGAAGCGGATCCTTTTTTTAATAAAATAATTAATATTTTTACTTTTGCCATATTTTAGTAAATAAATTTGAAACCACGTTAGTTTGGTAAATATATTTCTCAACTACTATGCCATGGTTAAAAACTCGGACTAAAGGATAAGTCTTATATTAAAGAAAATAAAGATTAGATTCTTTTATGAAATTGAAAATGAAAATTATATGAATTCAAATTGAAAATAAAAGTTTATGAAAACGGAACAATTGAAAATGAAAATGCTATAAAAACAGAATAATTAATAAGCTTCTTTAATAAATAATCAAATTTGCGTTAAATTGAAAATGTTATGGTTGTTTTTTTTTCTTTATAAACTAGTTCATTTATATTGTGTAATCTGTAATATGTGATTTGATATAATTGATACTTAATTTTCAGGAAAGATGACTCAATTAAATGTAAAGGGAGCATTAGGTAAAAAAACAAATGCATCTGGACCTGAGGTAATGAACCGCAAGAAGATGATTGCGCCACGCTTACTAAACAGAATAGTCCAGAAGGAGCAACAAACAAAATCCTCAAACTCAACCCATGATGCATCTTCATCCATCTCTAAGCTTTCAACTAAGCTATCATCATCATCTACACCCACAGTTCCTAAACCATTGACATCAACCACAAAGACTACCTTGAACTCATTAGTCAAATCAACAACCTCAACATCTATGCCAAAACCTACCACTCCTCCTACACAATCACCTACCACTCCTCCTACACAATCACCTACACCAACACCAACCCCTTACACACATCTACCAACATTGAATCCATGCGAGAAGCTACAACTACACAATCACCAACCCCGACTACTGTTAATACATCCACAATGACTGTTGAAGATCATGTTGAAGATCATGTTGAAGAAAGTGATGTTACAATTTCCACAAGAGCAGATGGACGCTTAATTGTTATTGTTATAAACAAAATGTAAGTTTTTATCGGTACATAATTATGAGTATAAAACTAAACTAACTTCTTTCATATTTAATACTTTTCAACAGCAATGGCTTATTACCACGTTAATATACATTATGTTATATATATAATTCAATTAAAAGCTGAAGGAACTTTTCCTGTGTAGGTTGATGCCAGCAGACAAATGTGCAACCATCATAAGTGACTCGTTTTGTGAAAGGGTAGATTCGGAAGGGTATCGTTGGGCAGCTGTAAGCGACAATATCAAGGAGTTCTATTGGGATGAGTTTAAGGTAGTTATATGGTATATGTAATGTCATGGAAAATTTTTTACTTTATAACTAAATTCTTTTTTTTTTGTAGAAAAACTGCTTCTGGGAAGAACAAGACAACAAAAAAGTCAGGACTGCTTGGAAAACTAAGGCTTCAGTAGCATATAGTCAATACATCTTCAACATGAGAAATCCAAAAAGGAACGCAAATAAAAAGAAACCTACTCATGTATCAGAAAAAGTGTGGGCATCTTGGTGGCTAAAATGGAATTCGGATGATTTCAAGAAGATATCCGATCAGAATAAGGTCAATAGGCGTAATGGTGTGCCTGATGCTCCAGCCCGTCCTACCCATACATCTGGATCTGCTTCTCATTTGAAGATTGCCTCCAAATTGGTAAGTTACGCTTCTAATTATTAATATATTATGTATGTATATGGTCATAATTTTTATGTTATGCAAATTGCAGAAGAGAAGTTTAGGATGCAAACCGACTCATAGTGAGTTTTTCTTGTATACACACACAACAAATCATGACGGAGAAAATTTTATAAATGACAAAGATCGAGAAATTCATGTACGTTCCCTTGTTTTAAAAGGTTTATGATTTTGTATTTTTTTTCTAACGAGTTCATCTAAATCTAGAGTATAATAATTTTGTAGGCTATTTATTTGGAAAAACGCAAAGAATTACAAGCAATAGGAGATGATGTAGATGATAACGCCATCTTTTATGATGTTGTTGGAGGGCATGACAAAAAAGGAGGCTGTACGGTTTTGGGTCGTATGGAAAAGTGATTCCATCAAATAAAGGTTCTAACGATATGTATTACACTCCGGAGACAAATGCCACGAAAGAGCTATTCGAGAAGAATGTCGAGTTGGCTCAATTGAAGGAACTTGTGACAGCCCAAAAATAACAAAATGAAGAGTTGAAGGAGCTACTAAAGACGCAAGCTGAACAACTAAAGACACAAAATGAACAAAGCACCTCCAAAATTGAAGACCTTGATAAAAAACTACAAATATTTGTTGACAGCTTAAAAGACAAGAACATCAATTAGATCGAATAGTGTTGCTTTGTTTTTAGCAATTAATTATTTTGATTTAGACTTTTGTACTTTTTATGTAATAAGAATTATTGGCTTTATTTTATAATATGCAGATTGTTTGTTTTGTTTTACGTATTTTTGTTTTTAGATACCGGTACCAAATAATTGGAAATTATATTTATTTTTGTAAATTGTTTCGTGAGTTTGTTCGTAACAAAATTTGCTACGGAATTACACCTATGGATCTTATTACGGAAGCTTGACAACGGATCTTATTATAGAAACATACAGAAGCATGACCACGGAATTTGCTAGAAAGTTTACTATGGAAGTCTGATTACAGAAATTGCTATGGATTTTACTACGAAGCTTGACCACGGAAATTACTACAGAATCATTGCTACGGATTTTTTTACGGAAACATAGCCACGGATTTTACAAGGGAAGCTTGACCACGGATTTTGCTACAGAATTATTGTTACGGATTTTACTACGTAACCCTGACTAGGGATTTTGCTACAGAATTATTGTTACGGATTTTACTACAGAACCCTGACTACGGAATTTGCTACAAAATTATTGTTACGGATTTTACTACGAAAGCTTGACCATGGAATTTGCAACAAAATTATTGCAACAAAATTTGCAACAAAACCCGCTACAGAAGTAGCAACGGAAAAAGAACCATGGAATTCGCTACGGACAAATGGCTACGGAAATCACTATAGAGTCCACCTACGGAATTCGCTACGGAATACATGCGCTACGGAATCAGTCCGTAGCAAAGTTGCTACGAAAATAAAAGTTCGTTGCAAACTCATTCGCTACGGGCTTTATTGTAACGGAACAGTTCCGTAACAATTTCCGTTGCAAAACCCATTTAGCAACGGAATTCGAAGGTTTAGCAACGGAATTCGTCCGTTGCTAAATCGTTGTTTTCTTGTAGTGATATCTAAAACCTACTTCACAATATTTTGATTAAGATCCAAAAGCATACACATTGACATAAAAGAAGGATCTTTATTATAAGCACATTGCATATATGAATGTTCAAATAAATGACTTCCATGCTCAAATCATTTAAAAACCAAATACACAATGAATCAAAACATTGGTGCAATCTAACGGAATAAAACTATTTTAATTGAACCTGAAATTCTTTTGATCTTGCAATTTATTTGTACTTTGATGATTTTTAAAGCTCTTTTTCAAATCTTTCTTTTGGGTTGAAACTAAAAATGTTCAACCATTACGACACGAAGGCAACAGTATTGCGACGCAAGCAAACAGTTAAAGCCAATTTTTGAATAGAGATGTATGACCCAACGCGATGTGAGACAAGGCGGATAGCGACGCGAAGAAACCAGCTGACCGAGACCAGACCATGAAATCGCTTCGTGACATATATATGTACTTGATGTGACGACACAGACTTGATCGTGACTAGGCTCGAGGTCGTAACGTGAACCAAGATTCCGACGCGTCGGACGAACAAAATGAATTTTCGAAAAAAAACATATTTTAACAAAAAATTCAATCCAAAACAGTGCAAAACAATGTTCAAGTGGCTTTAATACCACTGTTGGGATAAAGTAGCAATACAAAGATATACAACGGAAGAAATAATAAAAACTGTATCTGCACCACAGATCAGAAGAACACACAAACTTGCAACTGTTACCTAAACTAGGAGATCAAGTCCCATAGTAAGAACATCTCTAAAGTAGTCACACTCAAGAAAATGATTCAGTGCCCATTGAATTAGAATAGCACGTTGTTTGTCAAATAAGCAACCTTTCTTTAGCGTTTGTGATAGGGATCGACTAGGGAGAGAGGGGGAATAGAGAGGCGATGAAAATTATAGAGTTTCCACATCTTAATCGATAATCATGAAGGGTATTTATAATATCCACCATGTTTATCTTATCACCTTTTGGATAAAGGTTTTCAAAATTCAAACTGTTGAAATTTTCACATAAGCCCTTTATCCATTTCTAGTTTCTAATTAATATACTTTTACTTTGATATATTAATAAACTTAGTCCCTCGTGTTTACTTTTGATCTCTCTTAGTTAAATAATCTCTTATGTGTAACCCGAAAGGACCCTGTTATGTATAGTAATATCACTAACTTGTTGTGACCATGAACATATAACCAACACTTTGGTACCAGGTAGATGCTGTCGGGAGTGAAGATGATGATCAAAGGTCAAATGTTGTTATTAAGAGTTAAATCATCAAGAGTCCGTCAGAAGCATAATATTATTAGTAATTAAGAATGTGTATGAAGTGTTTAGATGTTGAAAGAATTTTTGGAGTATGGTGTAAGGTTAGAAGGTGGCATTACAGACCGAAGTCTGGTGTACCTAATGATGAAGCGTATCGGATCTGAAGCCTGAACAACTACTAATGACTGAAGATTTGGTGGTTGTGGATTGGTATGCACTTCAGAAGTGGCGATGGTCATCTCAGATTGCGATATTTGCGGGTTATTGGGTGAAAACCCTAACTAAATGACATGGGTCTGGCCCAATTATGTCTAGGGTTTTTGAACCAATGCCTATAAATAATTGCACCTTGTTAGGTTTTCTAGAACAAAACGTCAATTATAACACGTAAACTTGATTTCCAAGCTTGTGAATATTAATACTCAATCCCTTGACGTGTCGACGTAAATCACATTGACCGAACCATGTTAAACCTTGTATGTTTCTTGTCAAATTTTATTCATTCTCGTGGTATTTCCAACACTTGATAATCACGATAACAATAATTTGGTATATTATTTGTAACCAATAGATAATTAAATATCAATATTAATTATCGTTTGTTTCTATTTGCGAGGCTTGACAATTAACTCTAAATATTAATTTGCCGGCTTGTTCGTTCATATTATAACGATTGCAATCAGTATTAATTATCTACTTGCTTGATTTCGATAAGATTGCTTAATTGTCTTGTTTGAAAATACAACACTCCTTACATAACTTTCATGAACTCACTAGAAACATATTCAATGTTAAGTTGTAGAAAAACACATGAGATCCGTCGAAGTTGGATCGTCGAGAAAAATTGAGTGGAAGATGTCAAGAAAGGGAATAAGCTGCCTTAACACTTTGGAAGATCAGCTGGTGGAGGTAAGAGCTTTTGGTTAGGCAGTTTTCCGTCTAAGACGAGCCATGCCATCTTCAAACCCCAACCGGTATGAACTTCCAAATGGCAATGCATGAACCAAACTCCTGCTCAACAAGAAACAAGAATAAAATACATCAATGACAAATATTAAACATCATGCACCGCAAGAAACCAAGCTGAGTTTACAAGAGGAACAAACCTGGGTTATCCGCTAGAAATCGTATAGCAACCCACCCACCAGAAGGCACACCAACCGTGTTTCTTTCGATAGGGTCCACTAGGTTGAAGTTCTTAGGGTCCTTCTTAGGATTGTAATTTCCTAACCCTTGGCCAACAACAAAGAAATTGAAGCCATGGAGATGAAGAGGGTGACTTTCAGCACCAAGAATGCTGGTATCTTGCATGACTAACTCCACACTAGTATTAAAAGGAAGAACCATGAGTTTTGTTCCACTGCTCACGAAGGTATTATTTGGAGGAGTCCCAGTATAGTTAAACCAATGCAACGGACTGATTGGGAAATAAGGACTATAAACGCCGCTCGATTTATTAAAGAAGTGGGACTGGAGAAGGGCAACATTTGGTTGTACAAATGACACGTTGTTAATAGATGCAGCGAACCTAGTCCCATTTGGTCCTTGACAAGTTCTATTTTGTGCACACGGGGCCGTCCCAAGTCCTACCGTGAAAAATAAGTGTTTATCAATCTTTTGTGGGACGTTAGCAGGAAATTCAGCACTTGCCAAGCTTCGAAGTCTATTTGAAAATTTTGACACGAATGAAGTGTCATTTAAAGATGGTAATATTGGTGTAAAGAGTGGAAGATTTTTCATGTGAATGGACGTCTCATATTCGAGAATACCAGCAGCCGTCGAATTGTCAAAGGTTCCTTGGCCCGTTACATATGGTCTAGCAGACATGAGAAAGTTGGCACCGGGAAATTTGGATATGGTTTTAAGGAGGACGTTGGTGGTTTGACCAGGAGCTAATATAATCGTTTTCGTGTCAAAGGGCTTTACATAAATGGCATCAGCTTCAACAACGGTGAGGGTGTGATTTGCTATGCTAAAAAAGAGTTCATCATTAAGTGCTGCGTTGATCAGTCGAAGGAGGTATGTCTTCCCTGGCTTAACCTTCAGCTTGAATGTGTCTGCCAATATTATGAGCAATTAATCACATTCATACAATCATTATTCTGTCAATACGTATGTTGACACATATACTATAAATATTGACATGAGTACTGCTAGAAATACCTTTAGCAGAACAATTATACAAAGGCCCGGGAAGTCCGTTGAAGGTATAGGCATCAGAAACATTTGGACCCCCACCGGTTTGTGTTGCTTGGGAGATTATAGCTTCTGGGTCAGTGTTGAACCACTCACCTATACATACATATATAAAACATTGTAATTAATCTCATGCTAAACAAAAGTAAGTAGGAAGTTAATTACTAGAAGTCCAAAGAGAAAAGGACTCGACAATATAGTATACAAGTTCTTACCAAAGATGATGGGAACTTCTTTATAGGGCTTGGTAAAAGGGTAGGGAACATTGAGCTTCGGAAGTATAATGAGAGGGCCGTAAAGACTTGCTCGTAACCATGATATATGTGCATGCCAAAACAACGTTCCTCTTTGTCCAACAACAGTGTAGTTGTACACATAAGTCTGGCCAGTTTGTATGGGGCATTGTGTTACGTAAGCTGGCCCATCGGCCCATCCACTCCGAAGCTGTCTAATACCATGCCTGTTTAGCATCAGAAAGATAGAACATCGTGATTGCAATAACGTAATATACATAGAATTTAAAAATAAAAATAAAAAATACTTGTATCAGCTCTTATACCAATGGATTGTAATATTATTGGAGACGTGGTTGGTAACTTTGATAAGAAGGCGGTCACCCTCACGAGCGACAATACGTGGACCTGGAAATTTCCCATTGACCGTAACCACGCTCCTTGTGTGGCACAGTCGAGTCACGTTTTGCAGCTGGATCTGCATGTAAAATTAAATCAAGACGTTGGACAACAACAATTGTTAAAAACATGCATGTATATATATATATATATATATATATATATATATATATATATATATATATATATATATATATATATATATATATATATATATATATATCAAATGAAGCATACGTTAAACTCATAGCTCCTAGTAGTTCCACCAACAGTATACACAGGAAGAAGAGATGTTATTGCTACTAACGACAAGAAAAATCCCAAAATACCACCCATATCTTTGTCTCCCTCTCTCTCTCTCTCTCTTTCGTTGAAGAGGCTGAAAGTTTTTGGTATTGCATGAACAAAGCTATGGAGGTTGAACATATATATAGGTTTACATGTCTAAGGATGATTTTGCAGTTTCAATAAATATTTTTGATTGGATGTCACCAACCGTTGTTAAAGTGCAACTTTAGAGTGCTACCAAAGAGATCATTTCCATCTGTCATTCCAAAATCTTTCCTTTGTCGTAAGGACTGGTTCCCAATCTGTTATATAACATAATACTTTATTTCATTAACTGTTAAACAAAACCTTAATTTTGAAAATTACGTAAGATGAAAAAGAAAATATAAAGAGGTTCTAAATGCATATAATAATTAACTGCAATCATTTTTTTCATCACTGATAGTCTGATATATATGGCTGTTATTTCTGAAGAAGTAGTTAGTGTGTACGTGATCACCGTGATACTCTTTACAATTGATTGCGAAGCGGAAATGAGAACGATCTTTTTCTGAAACATGTATATTAGTTCTCAATAAAGAGAGATACGCAACACATAGTTCTCAATAAATATATGTGTTGATTAATTTTGGGTTCTCTTAATCGAATCAGAGCATGTCATCTGCTAGGATTTCCAAAATATATTGTTTCCAAAGCTTTTACAATATTCGATTGATTTTGGGTTTTCTTAATCGAATCATAACATTTCAAGATCCATGGTAGATCAAAAAACTCGGAATGGTCCATTTTGTAGCCTATCTTGCCCCTATTTAGGGATGGCCAAAAAAAAAAAAAAACCGAATCCGACCAGAAAATCCGAAACCCGACTTTTTCTGTTCGGGTCGGGTCGGGTATATACTTATCATGTATTTTATATAACTTCGAAGTCTAAATTTTCGTTATATTACTGATATTAATTGTGTACACATAATTCGTCCTTACTACCACAACAGAAAACACTTTCACACACGTATTTTAGCAACGGAAAAAATCACTCACCACTAATAGTCACAGTTCTCGAATTTATTTTTCTAAAATGGGCCATATGAAAAATGATTTGCAAATATGGTTCACGTGATATTTCTTTTTCAAGCATGGGTTGGCGGCTCCACAAAGGCTACAATCATGTACTTAGGCTGCACGGTGTGGCGTAATTGATGTAGTCGACACCCGACTTGGCATGTCTTTGTCGGTGACATATATGATATATACACCGCCTCGCCTTGACGGCATGACCGACGGTAGACACAACTATACCGTTCTTTCTTCTCTCTTTCTCTTACCGCCAACAACTACACATCTACGCCACCTTACTGGCTTAATGCCATTTCGTTCTATATCTCTTCTCTTTTTCTTCCGTTTGCTTAGATTATTTTTGGAACCGGCGAATAAATATATAACCACCTGAGGATACTCAGCCCGCAACCAAGGGCGGTTGACAATTACCTATGACGCAAAAGTCTTTCCTCCATTAACCAGGGAAAATCCCCCCACAAAGTCGGAGTCGAACCCCCGACCTGTGGGTATATAACCCACGCATACACCCAACTGAGCTGGGCTTCATTTGCTTCTGTTTGCTTAGATGGAGTGAGCGTCAGTCTTATAATTTGTGTTCTTCAAATAAGAATTTATTTGCATTAGCTTTTATTAATTTCTGTATTTTTAGGTTTTAGTTGTTAGTTTATATTATATATATATATATATATATATATATATATATATATATATATATATATATATATATAGTCCGGTTCCTGTGAGAACTCTTTTTTCGGTGAGGACTCGCAAAAACTCTACAATTTCAGCATTTCAACGGTAGAGTCTCAACTCTACAATTTTCTTAGTGCTTTTTTTGCACTTTTTACACTACATAGTTGCTCCGTTTTGGTCCCTTCCCTTTAAGGTTGGACCCAGTTCATGGTAACTTCTCCTGAAGCGTCCACTAATCGTTTTCTGCTTTTCTTGTAGTCTCAGCTACTTTTCTTTCACCTTGAATATCAGTCAGGGTGAGCACCCAATTTCTTTTTCTGACCACATCAGTTACTATTGCTTGTAATGTGGATTTTATACTACTTGTCTTTTTTGCCCCTCGTTCAATGGAGCCTTGAGAGAGGGCTGGTCCACCACTTAGAGCTTCATGCCCTAAATTCCTCCCAATAAGATTCACTGCTCATACTTATTATACGTCAGAAGTCAGCAACAGTTAGGTTATATATGTATAATATCAACTTATATACACCTAACTATATATCATGTCTACTATCTCAAGGTTTAAGTCCAGGAATCTACTCTATAGACACCTAGTTCACTTAAACCAAGGCTCTGATACCAACTTGTAACACCCGGCTTTTAAAACAAAATACCCCTGAAAATTTTTCATTTTAAACAAAGGTTTCAATATATAAAACCATATCAAAAGGGGTATATTTGATTTATAAATGGGTACAAGTGTATCAAGGAGTGTATAAAATACCATAATCTCCTTTAAAGCCGGGATGCTACTGATAGCATCTACAAGTCCCACTTCTTTAGTTACGGACTCTATCTTTTCCCTTATCAGGATCACGCTAACCTGCAGGGACATTTAACAGATAACGTGAGCTATAAAGCTCAGTGAGTAATAATATCTGCAAATAACGTCACGTATATATAAGAGAATAATAACAATTAAACTCCCAAAACAGTTTTTGTCCCACAAATCATAGTCATCATTGACCGCACCATATATCATAGCCATATAGGCCGCACCAAAACATTTAACCTGTTCAGATCATAGCCCTAAGGCCGCACCAACAGTTTCCTTGTTTAGATCATAGCCCATAGGCTGCACCGGTTTAGGTTCAACAACCCAAAATCATGGTCCTAAGACCGCACCATTTAATTTCAAGGATAATTATCATATCTAACCTGTTATTTGCATATTGATCAAATCAAAGCTGTTAGTCACATAAATCCACATGTATACAAGAGAAAATAAACATATAAATTCTCAATTACCATTTCTGTCCCATATTTCTTAGTCACAATTGACTGCACGGTATTTCATGACTATATAAGCCGCACCATGTGTCATAGCTATATAAGCCGCACCAGAACATTTTCAATATACAAGTCATAGCCCGAAGGCCGCACCAGCTGGGCTCAATAACCCGGTATCATGGTCAAAAGACCGCACCAATTGGACTCAAAGTCCAATATCATAGCCATAAGGCCGCACCATTTTCATATAACAATATCATAGCCATTTAGGCCGCACCAGTTGGATATAACATCCAAAATCATAGCCATGTAGGCCGCACCAGTTGGATATAACATCCAATATCATAGCCATAAGTGGCCGCACCATTTAATAACATTTCATTTCGTAATCGTTTATGGCTCACGGCTCCGTTCTTGTCATTTCATTGACTCACGACTTATCCGATATTGCCTTTTCACCATATCCTGAAAATTATCATTTTCGTCCCCCAAGCTGTTTCAATCTGTAACAATCCAATCAACACATATCATATGTGATATAAGTGAGATTACTCACCTGGACACTTGCTGCATCTAGTTCCGGTTGTTTCTTGTCTTTGCGTACACCACAACCGTTTGTCCCATACCTATTTATCCATTACATATCAAATGATAATAGGTTAATAACCATTTCAGTTGACTCTAATATATGAGAGTCCAATATTATACAACTATAAACAATCCCTAGATGATAAACTTTCCATTTACCATCTTTTCATGAGTTATACACTTTCCTGAGGCATTCGTATCGTTCTACAGTGCCCCCGAGGAGTCGAAAACTCAATTTAGTATTTTTCTAGGACTTTTCAAACCATCATAGACTTATGGTTCAAGTTTGAGGTAAATCGGACAAGCCTAGCAAAAATTCACGTTTTTGAGCTCTCTGCCAGGAGAGCACGACTCGTGCATCTTTTAGCCTTGAGGTGCACGACTCGTGTAAGGCCAAAATGAAAGATTCTTTGATTTTTAGGTAAGCACGACTCGTGCATAATGAGCACGACCCGTGCTCATGCTGACAGTCCAGATTTTCAGCCCGATTTTGCACTGTAGCACCCTGTTTTGACATATTAAGTTCTTATACTTGTTCTTAATCATATGGGGTTTATTTCCAGGCTAAAACCCTCCATTAATACAAGGTTTTAATCCATTGAAATCAATTCAATCAATCAACTGCAGAAATTAGGGTTCTTGAGCCAAAAACCCCAAAATCCACCAATTCATCAAATTCTTTTGTTTCAATTACATGTTCTTATCATATGAACATGTATCAAGTTTAGAAATCATATAAACATCATGGATCATATTGAAATTACAGATTTCAGTTCATCCCATAAAAACCCACCAAGAACACTTTCAAGAACTTGACTAAAAAGTCAATCTACTAACCTTATTTGGCTTAGAAATCTTCAATACCAAGTTTGCTTCTGATTTCTTGCTTCAACACTTGTGGATTTCCAGAATTTGCTCTCAAAAACCCTTCCCGTAAGTTCACAAATGATCAGCCCCAATAGGAGAGTCAACTCTCCTATTTATACCTCCAATTTTTGCAAATTTAGTCCCTAAGTTCCATTTCTTGAACTTTTGGCACTTTTCTTATATTTTTGCCACAAGCAAACATTGTTTTTACATAATTGGTCCTTCACATGGTCAAATGACCAAATTACCCTTTTATGGTAAAATGACTAATTTACCCTTTTTATTATATTTACATATAAAGAGTGTCTTGGCGTTACAAGGTAACAACTTAAACATTCTTATCAATGAAAGAATGATTAAAAACAAAGAGCTACAGGTTGCCCAAGTTGAGGCCATGGAACTGATGATGAATGCGAGAGTTTCAATTGAACCAAGAACTAGATATCTTTTTAAGGAAATCACTAACATTTCCTAGGTAGTAGGTACTTCTTGCAAATTCAATCAAGAAGTACATATCTTATAAATTAGTTATTTACTTTTTAATTTAATTTTGTAAAATTCATTTTAAAGATTTGGAAATGGGTATATATTTCTTGGTTTGATGGCAACTGAGCTGAAGGTGTGTCACGAACTAATCTTTCACGTGTTTTTCTGTTGACTAATGTCATGTTTGGCGCATCATAACTAGTTGATAAACTACCTTATTTTTCATTTTTTTAGGTTGTTATGCATGCCAAAATTAGGTTATAATCTAGCTTTCTAGAAAAAGCTAGTTAAACTAGCTTTTCAACGAGCTTATTGAGCTTTTTTTTTAATTTTATCAAATACACCCTTAATAATTATTAAAAAAACTCATTTTTCACATACCATTTGATGACATTTTAATTTTCCAGCAATCAAGGTTATGAGCTAGTTTTTATCAAACACTCATTTTTTATCAGCTACCAGCTACCTTATCAACTATCGGCTAATTTTTCAATTAGTCTTTCATTCATAACATAAGGCGGTAGATATTCATTTCTAGGTTTTTGTACAAAGTGTAGATGTTTGTGGAATATGTTGGAAACATATGTTATATATAACTTCATTTTTATAAATAGCTCATACGGGTTATTTAACCTCAATCAAACATAGCACATGATTGAAGGTAAACCTAGCAAACGTGTCGTGTCGTGTCAAAACATTAAACGGGTTGAAAGTGTTCGACCCTAACCCAACCCGTTTAATAATTGTGTTGTGTCGTGTCAACCCGTTTATTTTTGTGTTGAATTCATGTCGAGTTTCGGGTTTGGGGTTTAGACCTTGTAAATATTTCATGTAATTTTTCGAGTTGATACACTAAGTAGGTTGAAAAAGTAGGAGTTTAGGAGATGAAAAAGAAAACACAAAAAACTAGTAATATAAGTTTAGGAGAAAATCCACACTAAGTTTAAATATCAATGTTAAAGTATTAGGAGTCGAGAAGACGAATGACGAGATTGTGAGGAGGAGGGAGAGACCGAGTTGGACTATAGAGTATGATTGAAAAAAAAGAAAAAATTGAAAATGAATTCATGACCTGGGTTGCTAAACGACTTCCACATTATAAAACACGTCAACCCAAAGTTTTTATTTTAAATATGGTCTTGATTTTTTACTTATAAAATTTACATAAGAATTAGAAAAACTTGAATATAAATAAACAGGTCATTTTCGAGTTAAAAGTTTCAACCCTGACCTTACCCGTTTAATTATTGTGTCGTATCGTGTCAACTCGTTTAATTAAACGGGTTGAAATATCTTACCCAAACCCGTTTATATCGTGTCGGGTTGTCGTGTCATGTCAGTTTTTGCCACCTCTAATTGAAGGCAAACACATGTTTGATCAATAGAGGCAAACTACAATTTGATCAGAAAGGCCTTTTTCTTTCAAAAACAGAACATAAACATTAACATAGTGGGACATTACATTTCAGGATAGAAAAATCAACAAGAAAACAGAGCAATCTTAAATGCTACTTCTCAATCTCCTCTACTTACTCTTTGTAAAACCAAAAAACCTGCACAACAGAATGATAAAATGATTAAAATTTAACAAATTTATAATAATTCGGAAATCACTTTCGTATATAATGCGCATGAGATAAATTAAACATACCCAAATTACTCGCTTCATAATCCATCCGCCATGCTTCTTGACCTTTTTGTAAAGTGAGCATGAAGTATACCTACTCTAAATTTAACTTAATATATAACATACTTAATGAAGTGGCAGTTAAATATAAATATATATAATCTATTTTAAATAGAATGCCAACAATATTAGGAAAAATTGAAATCCATAAATGATGAAAAGACTTGTAGGACTAGGATTTATTCGCATAGAAGATCCTGTCAATTGCACGGTTCCTGAGAAGCTTCCGGAAGGACCCGTTGGTGAAGTGGAATTCGATACCGCGTTATTTCTACAAGTTCCAAAAGGCGCCCCAGCCTACAAAATAGCAATGTACTTTTATTTATTTGTGTAATTGTGTTTTATAGACTTATGTAATCCTACAAAATAGCAAATTAAATTGATATGTTATAATAAACACATCAATGAAAGTACATTGCTATTTCTTTATATAAATAGATATGAAGATTGATGACCTGGCAAGCAGTGACGGAAACACAACCACATAAAGATTGGCCATTCATTCTATCTATAGCATCAAAAACACCTCCTCCATCACTTCTCTGTTAAATACAAAAGTCAGCATAACAATTTACCAATTTACCCTTGTAAGGACATTATGAAGTTACCATGTAGAAGTTGACAGCCAGGAAGTTGGGCATCACATTGCCAGCAGCCTTGTAGCATGTCCCAACCATGTCCATTAATGGAGTTGAATGTTCTTTGCAAGCTTCAGCTTGTACGGGCATTGTTGGAAAATAATTTTGGAGAAAAAGAGACGATGATTTTGAAGTAAGTGCTTTTGATTCTTTTCTATTTTGGCATGACCCTTGTTGTACTCCCGGATCCCCAGCTGGAAAAAGGAAATTGTAGTAAGATATTTCTGCAAATGGGTTATTTTTAACAACCCTTCGGTTGGTCCTAATTAAATCAGGTACACAACAGTCTGCTAGCTAGCTGACATAAAAGACATCTATCAGGTTGTTGTGTACCTGATTTAGTGTGGACCAGCTCAATTACACAACAGCCTGCTAGCTAACTGACATCAAAGACGTCTAGCAGGCTGTTGTGTCCATGATTTAGTGTGGGCCAGCTGGTACACAACAGCCAGCTAGACATAAAAGGCATCTAGCAGGCTCTTGTGATCTTGTGGTTGCTGGACCACACATAGAAGAGTAGAAGACGAATTATCATACTTACGTTCATTTTCCACCATGTATCTCCATTGATAAGCGATACCTTCAGAAGCTTCTTTTGAAGAATCAGAAGTGAAAACCAATAACCGGTGATTTTCTTGTGCCATATTGGTTACAGTTGGCCAATCTTCACCTCTTTTTGGCATTTTAGAAACTGGAAACCAGTATTTGTCCAAACCAGCATCACTGAACAGCTTATTCAACCCTTTAGGAGTATGCACATAATCTTCAATTATAATTGTTATAATCTCACTAGGATTTGAACTCAAGAACGCTTCCACTTCCCTCAATGTGTTAAGTGCAGGTTGCTAACAAATTGTACAGTTCAAATTATCAGTATGATCTTTTAACGAAAGATGGATATAGTGAGAAAGAAGAAGATTACAAATGCGGTGATGTTGAAACATTGGCCATGGAATGAGTGACAGAGCCAGATATCATTCTCGAAGTCGTACATATCCAACATTAATCCTCTCACTCCATTCTAACACCAATTGAAACAGATTGAAGTGAGAAAAATTGAATGATGAGAAGAATTAAACAGAAAATCAGGAAATATGGGTTGAAACGGAAGTAAACGTACTCGTAATTGGTTGGTGACGGAATCTTCTTGATTGTAAAATGTGATCCTCTGAGAACCCGTCAAGAGGGGAGCATCGACAATCGAAAAGGCATTATGAGTTACAAGCCATGTGTACTTGTTGAACGGCAACCCATTGATCTGACCATTGAATGATTGAAACATGAACTTAAATTTTGAAACTAACAAGCACCATGATTAGAGTTCAATTTTGGAAGAACTTACAATGGCGGTCGGAACATTAGCTTGACCTCGAATGCAGAAAGGCTGACTTTTCCCTACTTGAGCGCAATTCCCACAATACAGACCAAGTGCACAATCCGTGGCAGCAGAACACGATTCTAGTATCTGTTTACATTTCCAAATCAATCCAATCAACAATCCGCTTAAAATCAAACCGAAATTGAGTAGATCTACAGAAATCAGTACGAGAAAACACGAACTCCAATTACAAACTTCAGAGACATAAATTTGACAAACCTGGCAACCGCCATTGGAGCAAGCGGAGGAGGTGAGGAAGAAGGTAACAGAGACGAATACAAGAAGAAGAAGAAACTCATTTGTATCAAGTAGAAGCAATGATTTCTTCATGAGCTGCACCGCAAAACCCCAAAAAAACTTTTGCAGAGCAGATATAGAGAGAGAGAGAGAGAGAGAGAGAGAGAGAGAATTGGAGTGTGGGATTAAAGAAAAAAGCAAAAGTTGAAGGATTGAAGATTTTTTTTTTTTTTTTTTTCCTTTTTCTTTTTGGGAATTCAGGAACGAGAGAAAAAACTAAAAAGCCATTGTAGAAGGTAAAGTTATATGAGGTTTTTGGTGTCCATTATTTGGGGTGTGAAAAAACTGTAATCTTGTGTAATGTGGTCACAGAATATGTGTTTGTGTTGTGTTCACACACACTGTGTGTGTGGATCGAGAAGGATGAATGACAACGGTGGACTACTTGTCAACATTATTAAATGCATGTTTGTTGACAACCTAACAACTATCTTAATAAATTGAGAGAGAACGACATGCATGGATTTATAAATTTGGACAAATCAAAGTCCTAAATTTATTAATTATCAAAGAATTTTTATTAATACACCTCTGTTTTATTTATAAGGAAAATTTTATTTATTCCTAATAAATCTTCCTACCCACTATATGAGGACATGTATAATCCACTAATCCTCTCTTTTAATCTAGTCCATTGTTTTTAACACTTGTATTGATCTCATGATTAGGAAGAAAGTTAAGAACATTTAGTAGGAGGATATAGAACCCTTCTATTTATAATTATATATATAATCTCTCAAAATATATTTTCCTTTTAGTTTTTTTTATGTTAATAAATAGTAGATTGTTTTATCAGAAGTATTGCATTAATACATGTTTCATATATGAAGTTTACAAAATATGTAAAAGGATCTTATATAAGATATTAAGAATTAAGAATTAAG
This sequence comes from Cichorium intybus, assembly GCA_023525715.1. NCBI lineage: Eukaryota > Viridiplantae > Streptophyta > Magnoliopsida > Asterales > Asteraceae > Cichorium > Cichorium intybus. Next base: position 138,566,770 of record CM042011.1, on the reverse strand, counting down.
AAGTAAATGTTATATAATTATATAATTTATATAAAACTGAAGGCGTTGTCACATAAATAAAAAAATTAATTTTTTAAAGTTAAATTAGTTACTAAAAAAACTTTTGTAAACGTTAATATTAGTTGTTGGTTAACAGTAAATCATTTTTTCTTCAATTAAAATCAAACACCGATAGCGTCGGCCGTCTGATTCTGGTGACGACAATAATCTAACGAGAAAGACGGAGAAAGCTAAAAAAATGGTTGTTGCTTATTTTTGTCTAAAATTTGTGTTATGTAGTATTTAAAATTTCAAAAAAAAATGAGAGAGAAAGAGATCGGGAAGGATTTGTTCAGAATATATTAAGGTAGAGTGATGATGGAGTGTATATAACAACACCCATTACCACACGTTAATTCTTTCATTTTTTTTAAAGTGCAATCCTAAATGTTGGGATTAGGTAAGCATCATAAATATTTGTTAAAGAAAATCATATGAATAAACAGGTAGGTTTAGTATAGGAAAATGGATATAATACCGGTGGACAATTGTGTAATAAGGGCTTTGTACAAGTGTACAACGGGTGATTGAATTTTTTTTATTTTTTTTTTTTCATGATTGGTGTTATGAGGGAAGAAACTCAATTAGTCGGTTAATCGAGTTTCCCACTTAAAAACATCAGCTTTGATCAAAGACTCCTGAAAATCATCCATTCCATACTTTGTTGCTTTCGTGTAAGTTCGGATCTGAAAAAACATTATATTATTTTGTTGATAAATATCTTGAAGTTTCATTGGTATGCTTGTTTATGCTAAGTAAGTTAATGCCCCTTGTGGACTTGTCTCTTTAAGTTTGCTCTATTAATACCTTCACATCTTAAACAATGTTGCTGGGGTCATCGTGTACCTAAATAACTCTTATAAATTCATAAGATGTTTATTTAGTCCCAGCATTTAGGATTTTCATCCGATCACTAATTGAAGGAATTAGTCTACTTTTTAGGATTAAATTTCATGTCTTTATGAACTTATCTTTATTAAATGATAGCTACCTAATTATCTTTTGTATTTCTTTTTTGGTGGTTTTAAACAGGAAATCCACTCTTTTGGGTAAGTAAAATCATTAATGATGAACTAAAAAATGCCTTTGTATTAATATAAATATAAAATTCGTTTTTTAATGCATATAAATGTTAAATGTTATTTGAATCGTAAATTAATTAAAAAATAATAATTTGGCAGGTTAAGAAAATAGAATTGTAATCCCAATATTAGCCTAATACGGCGTAATAACACTACATTGTATTAACTTTATATCTCTGAACTATTCGTCAGCGTCATTTCAGCATCCTTATACCTCATTTCTTTTAGTGGGCATATCTTCCTTACACCTCACACCAAAATAATTCAAATTATTTTGTTTTCGGTACAAATGGAGAGAGAGAGAGAGAGGGAGAGGAGGGAGAGAGAGAGAGAGAGGAGAGGAGAGAGAGAGAGAGAGAGAGAGAGTAGGGAGTACGTTGCCTGAACCACTCAAAACACAATCTCTAAGCCGGAAGCTAGAGAAAGTGTGACACTCTCAATCTAAACTCGGACGTTAAACCAGATCCCTAGGTAGCGTCGAGTAAAGTAAGCCGCATAGCCTTAGAATGGAAAATTAGGGCTATCTTGATGTACTTTATTCTTTAGTTTTTCACTTTTTTGGTATCTTCTAGTTTTTAGTAGCTTTTATTTTTGTCCTTTAATCAACGCATCCATAATGATAAAGTATTTTTAAATGTCTTAAAAGTTAGAGAAATGGTTAAGATGATTATTGTAAAAGCTCTAATTATTACTATTATTATCTATTTTGTCTTAAATATTCAAGTACCAATAGACTCTTTGCATGTAGTTGATATGTGTGAAGGAGATGTTCGAGTACTCTTGTCAAAATTGTAACAAATAAATCTACTAAGGTTATTAATTGAACCAAGCAAGTTGGTAGATACTATGTTTGAATGATAATATCGTATCAATTGAGCAATTATGCCATGATAAGCATATGAACTTTTGAATATTATGATTGTATCACACCTATATATATATATATATATATATATATATATATATATATATATATATATATATATATATATATATATATATATATATATATATATATATATATATATATATATAATGCGAGGGGCCATGAATAACTTTTTTGACAAATATGGTGCCAATTAGTTTTATTTCGTTAAATAATTTCGGTTTTGTTTTGGGTATTGGTTTCCTTTCGAACATGTAATATTCCAAAATCGTGCAATGTAACAGTAATTTCCTTTCATTAAATAGTTCCTTTCCCGGGGGGGGGGGGGGGGGGGGGGGGGGGTTGGGTTGGTCAATTATTGATGTATAACTTTTTAACAAAAAAAAACCTATATTTATATAAATATTTGGAGACCTTCGTTTTTTACGTTTGTGGTTTATTGTATTTTTTTAATTTGTAATTTGTCGTTTTAGTTTATGTTTGTAATTTTAATTTGTAACTCGTAAATGGCCTAAATTAAAAAGTTTTATGAAAAAGAAAAAATTAAGGGTTTTTTCGTAAAAAAAAGAAAAAAAATTGGGGTCTTTTAGTCGACGACAAAAACTTTATGTCTTTTAGTCGTTGTTTTTCTTCGCGGGCTCGTTGTTTGTCTTCATAAACCTTTTTATTTCAAATTATATCTGCTCGTGAATGTTTAAATTGTACCGTTCAAACTACAACCACATAAGTGTCACGTCGTCGCTTTCTTGCGACCCCGTCTGTGACATTCATCAAATTTGGTCAACAAAAGTCAACAAATGTCAACGAGAGCGCAAATTAGGATAATACGTTGAAATGTAATTTTCATAACTTTCCTAATGTATTATTTGAAATTATAATATTACAATACGCTATTTCGAATCAATTATCGAGTAAATGATATAATTTCGAATAATAGACTACAGTAGCGTAAAATTCGATAAAGAATACAAATAATATTTTGGTTTTAAATAATATTCATTACACGATGTATTCGTGTTTACGAATCCGTCGACTTATAGAACGTCGAAAACGGAGCTCGTATGCAAAAGATACAACTATTATAAGAAAACAAGTGAGTGTAGCGAAATATCTGAACATATTCAAACAAAAGTCAGTAAAGTAAAGTTGTAGTATTACTTACGACCTTTCCAGGGATATAAAATTCGTAGAATTTGGACATCGTATATGAAAGTTATGTCAATTACAAAAACGAAGAAAAATTTTTCTTTGTGAAAAAATCATTGAAATTGAGGGTTTTTTTCAGAAAAAATAAAAGAAATTAGGGTTTTTTCTGAAAAAAATATGTATAACCTGTAAAACCGGGTAAATGGTCTAAATTAAAAAGTTTCTCCAAAATTTAGGTCTTTTTTGAAAAAAAAATAAAGTTTTAAGTTTAAACAAAAAAAATTGAAAATATAAAAGATTTTTTATGAAATAAACACTTTAATATAATTGAAAACCAGTTCAAGGAAACATACGTCTTACCGTTACATCAAAGTTGGAATTATTACATTGATATGATTTTCAATTTTATTAAATGAAAAATTGCAGCCTATCTTGCCGTCATATTAGCAAAAACAAGTAAGCTTAGGCCGAAGGGTATGCCACACGCGCCCCCCCCCCCCCCTCCGTCTTCCATGTCAGCATCCAAGACGCGGCAAACACCGCCCCCCCCCCCCCCCCCCCCCCCCCCCGCGTCCTCCAAGACGTGCATCCACCGGTAGTCATCACAGGCACGCGCGAAAATATCGAAAATTTTCAAATTTTTGACCGTTGGCAATGGTTGTGACCGTTAGAAATAAAAAAAAATCAATTTTTTTAAAAATTTCACTATATATATACATATACCTTTCAAACACATATCACACACTATATATATATATATATATATATATATATATATATATATATATATATATATATATATATATATATATATATATATATATATACCTTTCAGTTTTCTCTTATGGATTTCCATTCGGATTCTGAAGACTCGGGTGATGATTTGGTATTCACTGCAATGATGAAAGTCGCGACTATTTACGTGAACCGAGCAGAAACTCTGGAAAAAAGGCGGCGATTAGCGGCGAAAAGAGATGTACGCAAAGTAATGTACGGTGTTATCATATTACACAATATGATAATTGAAGAAAAAGGTCGGAATATTTGCATCTATCAACCTCATCATATGATACTGGAGCCGACACAATTTGTTTCCGGTAGCGAGGCATACTTTACTCGTGTACTAGAAATACACAATGCGGAAATGAATGCCAATCTCTGACACGATTTGACGGAGTACGTGTACGCGACTCGCAACGACGCAACCGACGACGACGACGACAACTAGGAAATGCTTTTTATTTTAAATTAAATTAGGAGATGTTTAATTTTTTTTATGTCTTTTTTAATTTAATGTAATGTTTTTTTATTTTAATATTATGGTTTTAATTAATATAATATTTTTATTTAAATTTAATTTAATATTTGGTCTTAATTAAAAAAATGGAAAATAAAAATGTGATGTGGAAATTAAAATGGTAGTAATGGGAGTTTTGCACACCCCTAAGGCTGTAGGGTGTGCCACACGCGGACCCCCCCCCCCCCCCCCCCCCCCCCCCCCCCCGCGCGTCCTCCACATCAGCAGCGAAGACGCGGCAAACACCGCGCCCCCTGCGTCCTCCACCGTCTGCGTCCTTGGGTCTCCCTCCTGCGCACGCGTGAAGACGTCGCCAATTTCAAATTTGTGACCGTTGGCGTTAATAAAAAAATAATAATAAGTTTGTTTTTTAATTTCACAATATATATATATATATATATATATATATATATATATATATATATATATATATATATATATATATATATATATATATATATATATATATATACACATACAAACATTTCAAACACATAATCACACACAACTACAAATAAAAAACTACAATTTCTCTCAATATTCATATGGATTTCCATTCGGATTCCGACGACTCGGGTGATGATATGGTATTCGCAGCAATGATGGAAGTCGCAAATATTTTCGTCAACCAAGCAGAAACTCCGGAAAAAAGGCGGCGATAATTAGGAAATGTTTTTTATTTTAAATTAATTTAGGACATGTTTAATTTTTTTATGTCTTTTTTAATTTAATATAATGTTTTTTTTTATTTTAATATTATGGTTTTTAATTAATATAATGTTTTTATTTAAATTTAATTTAATGTTTGGTTTTAATTAAAAAACGTAAAATAAAAATGTGACATGGAAAATAAAACGGAAGTCATGGGAGTCTTGCACACCCCTACTGGAAGCCTTGGGAGTCCTGGTGACATGGCGCTGACGTGGCGGATGTCTTGGGTTGTCATGGGAGTCTTGCACACCCTTCAGCCTAATGGAAGTCTTGGAAGTCTTTGTGACGTGGCAGGAGTCTTGGGTTGTCATGAGTGTCTTGCACACCCTTGAGCCTTATATCACGTTATTAAAATTGCAAATGGTTAATGTCAACTGCGATTTTACTGGCTACTTTGTTCACTTTGGTTATTTTTTTTGCTTTGCTAATTTCTAGAATAAGCTTTAAGTATTTTATTTTCTCTAATATATAATATATTAAAAATAAAAAAACAATTAATTATAAAGGAGTTAGCCTTTTTCTTTCGAGGAGTTTATGCGAAAACCCTATAAATTAAACCCAAGTAAACAATGTAAAAGGTCAACCCTTATCCACGTTGATTTCCATTCTCTCCGGTGTACGATTACATTGACACCACCTAATTCATGTTCTCAACACCCCACCGGAAAACTTTCTCCTCCCGGCCAAAAATGAGTTTTCCCGATACACCTCCTCCTTCCCCATCACGTGACGCTCTTTGGAGCTTAAAACCTGAGTTTCCGGAAAAAAGTCAACCCCCGGCGGTTGTTGAAGATGCAATCGAACTACCATCTCCAACCGACTCAACAAGATTCATTAGGAGTTCTAAACAGCAGTTCCCGGCAGGTGGTAAAACCGCGTCGGAAAATTTGGTTTATAAATTTTTTAAGCCACCGTCACATACAGCCGTACGTCTGCCGGTGTATTCGATAAAACCACTTCTAGATGAGAACAGTAATAGCGATTGGGAAGAAACCGACCGCCGTGGTGCTAGTATAACAAACTTTGTGCACGCAAACAAGTCTGTATATGACTCCATCGATCCTTATGGCGTTGATGAATTTTTCATCCCACAACCACAACAATCCGCTCTACGACGTCAACCGGAGCAATCGAGTGATCTACTTCCAGGTGAGAATGGCAACGATGAGTGGGATGAAACTGATCACCTTGGTGCTAGTCTTAGTGGTTTTGTGCACACAAACAATTCTGTATATCACGCCGTCGATCCTTATCAGGCGGAATCTTCCGTCCTACTGCCACAACATTCAGATGTACGACGTCGTCCTATGGAGAAATCGAGTAATCCACTTCCAGACGTGAATGACAAAAGTGCGTGGGATGAAACCAAACAACTGAGAACGGGTCATCCACTAATATGAGGTACTTTCGATCAACGGAGTCCTTACTAAAATTTAGATCCAACTGTCTCCAATTTGTCATTTAAACATCTAAAATTCTGTTAGCTTTCTTAAATAATTAAGTTATAATGGACAAATTGTACAAAACTCATTATGTTTTTATCTTTTTTGATTTTGATAATGATTTTTTTTTGAATAAGAAGGTGCATTTTTCAATTTGTTTTAATCTTGACCACTGGTGTAACATTCGGATGTGTCATTACTTTATAACATCATATTCTATGTGTTAAAATTGAAAAAAAAAAGTAAAGAAAGAAAAAGTAAAAGATGATAACTTTTGTAATAACTAGTGGTGATGTCTGTGCGTTGCGGCAGGTTTATTAATCGTATATATTCAAAATCATTTACGTAATGTTCTCTTACACATAAAATATTTTTTGTGATTTTGCTATTAAACCATGACAATACTATAGATTTTTCTTACATTATGACTATATATGTAATGTCGCTATTACATAGGGACCATTTTTATAATATCGCTATTACTTAGGGGCCAAAATGTAACTAATGCAAATTATAAACTATAAAGACCAAAGCTGCAATTATCTTAACTTATAAACTACAGAGACTAAAACAATGATTAATGCAAATTGAAAACTATATGAACCAAAAGTATATTTATTGAAATTAAAAACTATAGGGACCAAAACTGTAGTTAAAGCAAATTAAAAAATACATGACCAAAATTCTCTCTTCAATTTTGTTAATATGTAGATTCGGTTTCTAAAAAACTATAATTATGATTAAAAAATTATAGGGACCGAAGTTGTAATTAATACAACTTAAAACATATTGGGTCCAAATCTATAAATATACATAATAAAAACTACAAGGACTTAAACTATAATTATTCAAAATTAAAAACTACAGGGACAAAAACTATAATTAGTATAAATTATAAACTACAAGGACTGAAATTGTAATCACTAAAATTAAAGTATAGGGACTAAAACTGTAATTAGCAATTATAATAAATTATAAACATTATAGCTACCAAAACTATAATTATGGAAATTAAAAACTATAGGGACCAAAATTGAAATTATCGTAAATTAAAAACTATAGGGATCAAAACTATATTAAACATAAACTACATGAACTGAAATTGAAATTTTTTAATATATAAAGTCTAGGGACCAAATTGGAATTAACTCATTTTAGGTCTTAAATGGTAATGTTGTAAATCTTATAAATTTTATGGCCTTATAAGGATCAAAACTATAATTATAGATACCAAAACTATAATTATGTAAATTAAAAACTACAGGTATCAAAACTATAATTATATTAAATTAAATTATAAGGACCAAAACTATAATTATTATAAATTATAAACTATATTGGCTGAGATTATAACTATTGAATATAGAAAGTATAATGAATAAATTATAATTAACTAATTCTAGGTCTTAAGTGGCAATATTGTAATTCTTTTTAGCAAATTAAAAAATATTGGCACCGACAGTATAATTATGCAAATTAAAAACTATAGGGATCAACATTGTAATTATCCGAAATTAAAAACTATAAAGACTAAAACTGTAATTAATGTAAACTATAAACTCCAAGGACTAAAATTGTAGTTTTTGAATATAAAAAATACAATGACCAAACATGTAATTAACTCATTTTCATTCTTTAATGGCAATTATGTAATTTTTCAGAACTTTAGTGCCACTTTCTTTTTTTTTTCCCTAATTTTTAATAAGATGTAGTAATTATCCAAAACATAGTGACTTTTGTATAATCAATGTTTTCTTTTTCTTTAGAAAAATTACTCGTGTATAGTACTATTTTATATGGTAACTTCAAGACTACATTATATATCATTTTCTAATTTGAAAAATTGAAGTCTTGTTGTCACAACAAAAGTTGCATATATGAAAGAAAAAAAAAGCCAGGATATATATTGACTTCAAATGCTCTCATTTTCTCTTCTTCTCTGAACTTGATAGTTGATTCTTATGATTCGATCCTTCCTCTTAATGTGAATGCATGCTTCCAAATTGACCAACTTTGTCAAATTTAGTTGCCCAACAAAATCAGATGCAACTTTCTTTGTTCAAATTGGCTACTAAATTCTTCTTTTTACATTTGACAAACCAACAATTATGGCTGCATTTCTTCAATATTTCCAACTTCATTTTTTTTCTTGATTCACACTCCTTGATTCACACTTGAATATCCCTATATAAAGGAGCAAGAAATCAATTTACAATACACACCAAAAACCATCTCACAACATTTCTCTTCTCTTGTAAATACATAAGAGTTTTATAAACTCTTTGTATTTTTATATTTCTTCAAACATTTTGTAAACACCACAAAATATAGTGAATTGGTTCTCGGCTTCCTCCGCCTGTGGTTTTTCCCGATTTGGGTTTTCCACGTAAATCCCTGTGTCTCTATTTTATTTACTTCATTCGTATTTTTCGTTGTGATTATTACCGTTTGATAATTTTGATCCTATTCCGCATTGAGCTAATATTGTCTAAAGTCAATTCGGATCCGTCGTATTTTACAACAATTGGTATCAGAGCGTCTGGGTTTTGATATTAGCTTGTTAGGATCATTTTATCAAGTAATAAATCATGTCTTCGGTGAAATACGATATTCCGCTGCTGGATCGGAATACCCGATTTCCGCTGTGGCAAGTAAAGATGTAACACCCCTTTTCTCAAACCATATTTAAAATACAAATACAGTTTTCAAACATATTTTACAACTCGTGACTATAAAATAGCCACTTAATTTTTTTTTTCTTATTTTACAAACTTAAACTTGAGGGGTATTACAGACTCAATACAGATAACCATAATTTAAACTTACAGTATATTAACCGGTCCCAACTGCAACCTCTGCTCCTTTCACCTAAGTACATAGCATTTCAAAAACATAGTATACGTGAGACATAAAGTCTCGTGAGTAATATGGGTTTAGACCCAAAACTTTTCTATTCAAAACTTGAAATATCAAAAGTACATTGCTCAAAACTGATTTATTTCATAAATCTCAAAATATCTTACTATCTTTACTTTCAAGCTTTAAAAATACTTTCTTTCTCAAAACTGCTTTCTTTCTCTTTACTTGTGACCAACTGAAACTTATGAATTAAGTTATTTAATTCATTCAACTAGCTCCCCTCGCGGAACAGAACAGATCTGCCCACTCGGTTATGCTCATTCTGTCTCCCCTTTGTGACTTGGAACAAATTCAAGCACAAGGGTATGCTAAGCTAGACAACTACTTCGCGACGGGAGGTACCATCCCAGTAGTGTCTTCTGATCCCCCGATTATGTGGGTGATCCTAGTCCGGACAACTGGCTCATACTTCTTTCTTTCTTTAATTCTTACTTCATTTCATCTCAAATTGGTCAAAATGGGACACAATTTGTAAACAACTCTTACTCAAACATTTTATAACTCTTTACTAAAAATACTTTCAAAACTGCTTATGACATCTTAGTTCCTATAAGGAACTTCTTTCAAAATACTTTGCAAACCATACTTTAAAATCTTGTTTAAAACACTAAGCCCTTGTATAGAGCTTCATTCAAAACTATTTTCCAAACTTTAGTATTTATAAACATTTGGAAATCTTGCTTTTCTGAAAATAACATTTTGCTATGTACTATAGAAATCCTCATAAAACTCACCTTGATTCTATTACGGTTTACTAAGCGTCACGTACGGCTTTTCCCTTCCCGTGCTCAATAACGTTTGAAGCACCACCTATACAAATAGTATATATAAATACTCAATATAATTAACTTTATAATGCTAAAGTCTCATATGTCATGACTCCAGGTTATAATTAATGTATAACCATTAATACACTCGTTTTATCGTTTTCCTCGAGATACGCGTATACTGCTACATTAATCCCGAGGGGTCGTATTCCAGTTCCGACTCTTTTCCATGAAATCTTATCCCATATTAGACTTGTGTTTCAAATTTGGAGTTCATTGGACAAGTCTAGCTCAAATTCCAAAAATCATTGGCATGAATAGAAATTTTAGCCTCTGCCGCTACAGTGACTTTTCCGCAAGGTCGGATTACGGATTTGACCATTCCCGACATGTTCTTATACCATTTTAGGGTTATGGCTAAAATTTCAGGTCAATCGGACATGTCTAGCTATGGTTTCTAGCGTTTGGAATATTTGAAATTTCTAACAATTTTGGTCCCTGTCTGAAGGCGCACTGCGCCTGGCTAGGGGCGCACTACGCCTGGGCGCACCCCGCCCTGGTCCTGGGCGCACTGCGCCTGGCGCCTGGGCAGTGTCCTGATCAGTCGCGATTTATGCACTGTAGCACGCAGTTTTCACCCATTAAGTCCTTATTTCAGTTCTTAATCGTATGGGGTTTGTTCTAGGACCAAAACCCTTGACTAATAACAAGTTTTAAGCTATTAAAATCGATTGAATCCATCATATACAAGAATTGAAGTTCTTGACCAAACTTAAAAATTCTCAATTATAGCAACTTACTTCCATGTTTTTGAGTTAAGTTCTTAACTAATGGCTTATTGGAAGCATTAGCTACTTAACCCACATGATTTATAACTGCAATTGCAGTTTCAATTTCATTCAAGAACCAATTCAAGCATATACCCAAAAATTTAGGTTAAAGAAGATGAAATCTTACCTCTTTTAACTATGGAATCACTAATTCCAAAGTTAGTTCTTGGTTCCTTGGAAATTCCTTTGATCTCTTCTTCCTCTCTAGCTCTTTCTTGCTGTCTCTCGTGCTCTCTGGAATCCTCTGGAGGAATTTTTCTTAATCCTTCAAATAATGAGGATAATAACTACTAGATAATATATATATATATATATATATATATATATATCTTATTTATAAATAAACTTTACATTTAGGTCCTTTGGTTTCTCTTCAAAAATGGTCCAAAGGTCATAACCTTACCATTTATGCTTCATTACTTCCAACTTTACATTTTCTTAACATTTTTGGTCATTTTCATGTCAAATGACCAATTTGCCCTTTTTGGTCAAATTTCACTATTCACGTGGCATATCTTCAAATTTCTCATAAACTTTTATTTCTCATTATATTAATACATATTATTATACATAATAGTCGTACAACGTGACAAAAGACGGTTTTACCCTTTTGACTTTTTCGCGGGTTCTTACAGTCACCCCTCCTTAAGCGGATTCCGTCCTCGGAATCTTTTCGTAATCAATGAAATTCGGATATTTTCTCTTCATTTCTGCTAGCGTCTCCCAAGTCAAGTTTGATCCTAAGGGATGCTTCCACTTGACTAGTACAAGGTCAATCTCTTTGTTTCTTAGCTTTTTGCTCTGCATTTTTAGGATGGCTTCGGGTTCCTCAATCAGTTTGCTAGGAGTCTCCACTCTCAGGTCGGTATACGGTATTACTAACTCTTCTTTACCAAAGTACTTCTTCAAGTAGCATACATGAAAGGTATCATGTATTCCACTAAGTTCAGGTGGTAACTCCAGCTTGAACGCCTATAATCCAACTCTCTTCAGGATTCTAAAAGGTCCAATGTACCTTGGACTCAGCTTTCCTCTCTTGCCAAATCTGACCACTCCTTTCCATGGCGACACTTTTATCATCACCAAATCTCCTTCTTGCAAGTCATACGGGTTCTTCTTCAGATTTGAGTAACTCCTCTGTCGATCTTGTGCGGCTTTAATGTTGGCTTGAATTACTCCAATCTTCTCATTAGTTACTCTAACAATCTCTGGCCCTGTAAGCTTTGTCTCACCCGCTTCTGACCAGCATAAAGGAGTTCTACATTTTCTACCATACAATGCCTCAAAAGGTGGCATTTTAATGCTAGAATGGTAGCTGTTGTTATATGCAAACTCCACTAGTGGCAGGTGTTCATCCCAACTACCTCCAAAATCCATCACGCATGATCGTAGCATGTCTTCTAATGTCTGGATCGTTCGTTCACTCTGACCATCCGTTTGTGGATGATATGCTGTACTTAACTGAATTCTTGTCCCCATTTTATCTTGTAAGGCTCTCCAGAAGTTAGAGGTAAATCTAGGGTCTCTGTCTGACACGATAGACAATGGTGCACCATATCTTCTAAATACTTCATCGGTATATAACTGGGCTAACTGCTCCAATGGAGTAGTTTCTTTTATGGCTAGAAACAGTGCACTCTTGGTCAACCGGTCCACTATGACCCATATACTATCATGACCTCTTCTTGTTCTCGGTAACCCGACAATCAAGTCTATGGTTACATCTTCCCACTTTCCTGCTGGAATGTGCAATGACTGAGCATTTCCATGCGGGACCTGATGTTCCGCCTTAACTTGTGCACAAATGACACACTTGGAGATGTACTTAGCTATTCTTTTCTTCATTCCAGGCCACCGTCTTTTCAGATCTTGATAAGTCTTGGTACTCCCTGGATGTATGGAATACTTTGACTTATGCGACTCTTCTAGAATCAGCTTTCTCAATCCTCCTGTCTTTGGTACCCATATGCGATTTCTGAAAGTCTTTAAGCCTTGACTATTGGTCTCAAACTGGGTTTCTTTTCCTAGCTTTTCGTCTTTTAAATTTCCACTTTCTGTTGAGCTGCTTTAATCTGTTCTATTAGGCTGGACACCAGTTCTATTCGCATTGATCTCGCCTTGATTCTTTTCTCAGGAACTTTTCTACTCAATGCATCTGCTACTACATTCGCTTTACCTGGATGGTACACAATTTCGCAATCATAATCACTAATCAGCTCTAGCCATCTACTCTGTCTCATGTTCAACTCTTTTTGAGTGAACACATACTGTAAACTCTTGTGGTCGGTGAATAGCTTGCACTTTGTACCATACAAGTAATGTCTCTAAATCTTCAAGGCAAAAACGATCGCTGCAAGCTCTAAATCATGAGTGGTGTACTTTTTCTCTGGATCTTTTAACTGTCTGGAAGCGTATGCTATGACCTTCCCTCTTTGCATCAACACACAGCCAAGCCCCCGATGCGAGGCATCGCTGTACACTTCAAAGTCTTCCGTCCCATCTGGCAATGTAAGGACAGGCGCGTTACATAACTTTTCTTTTAATGTAGCGAAAGCTCTTTCTTGTTCTTCTTGCCATCTGAATTTCTCTTCTTTCCGGGTTAGTCGTGTAAGTGGCACTGCTATACGGGAGAAATCTTGAATAAATCTCCTGTAATACCCGGCAAGACCGAGAAAACTTCTAACTTCTGTTGGCGTCTTAGGAGGCTCCCATTTCATCACTGCTTCAACTTTCGCTGGATCAACTTTTATACCTTGGATAGAAACAACATGTCCAAGGAACTGCACTTCTCTCATCCAAAACTCGTACTTGGAGAACTTTGCATATAGCTGTTCCCGCTTCAAAGTCTCAAGTACTAACCGCAGATGGCTCGCATGCTCTTCTTTATTCTTTGAGTAGATCAGAATGTCATCTATGAACACTATAACAAACCGGTCTAAGAATGGTTTACAGACCCGATTCATTAAGTCCATAAAGATCGCTGGTGCATTCGTAAGACCAAATGGCATTACTAAGAACTCATAATGCCCGTATCGTGTACGGAACGCCGTCTTTTCTACATCACTTTCTTTTACCCTAACTTGATGATACCCAGATCTCAAATCAATTTTTGAGAAATAATCTGCTCCTTGCAACTGGTCAAACAAATCGTCTATTCTGGGCAACGGGTAACGGTTCTTGATAGTAATCTTGTTCAATTCTCTGTAATCAATGCACATCCACATTGATCCATCCTTCTTCTTCACAAACAGAACTGGAGCACCCCACGGAGAAGAACTAGGCCTGATGAAGCCTTTATCTAGTAACTCCTGCAACTGGGACATTAATTTCCGCATCTCTGTTGGTGCTAACCGATACGGTGCTCGGGCTATTGGGAAAGCTTCTGGAACAAGATCTATTCGGAACTCAACTTGCCTTTCTGGTGGCAAGCCTGGTAATTCATCTGGAAAAACTTCTGGGAATTCTTTTACCACTTCTATGTCTTTATATGTCTATTTTACTTTGTCTTCAGTCATCACATAAGCCAGGAAAGATACACATCCTTTCCTGATACATCTTCGAGCCTTAGCTACACTGATGATACTGGGCACGTGCTTTCTTCTTTCCCCATATACATACACTTTTGCTCCTAGAGTTTTAACATATACCCTCTTCTGTCCACAAGCTATCTTCGCGTCATTTGCACCAAGCCAATCCATCCCAATTATTACATCAAAGGACTTAATTCCAATAGGAAGGAGATTAAGTCGAAACTTCTTGCCGTTGATGTCAAGTTCACAATCTCGGTACATATGTTGAACTTCCACAAATTTCCCGTCCGCCACTTCAACTTCAAAAACTAGATCTAACAATTCTAATGGGACTTTTAATCTGGCTCCAAACCCATGGGACACAAATGAATATGTAGACCCGGAATCAAACAAGACATATGCAGGTGTCGAGTTGATTAGTAGTATACCTGAGACCACATCATGCGTCTCCTTCGCTTCTTCCCTGGTGATCTGAAAAGCTCTGGTCTTCACTTTTTGAGGTTCGGTCTTCTTCTGGGCTGTTGACACCACAGTTTCTCCTCCCTTGTTTGGGCAGTTGAAACTATAGTGTCCCATCTGATGACATGAGAAGCATTCCACCTCACTGGCTTTCCTGGCTTTGCAATCTTTCGCTTTGTGACCGAATCCGCCACAATTAAAGCAGGCATTTGATCCCGCTCGGCACTCGCCACCGTGTTCTTTCCCACACTTCTCGCACTTCTTTACACTGCCATGTCGGCTCTGACTTGAACTCATCTTCCCTTTCTTCTTTATGTTTCCACTTGTACTAACTGTCTTCCTCTTGTCACTAAAACCAGGTCCTTCCTCCTTCCTTCTTTTTCCAACATCTTCCACAGTTCGGGCAGCATTGATCGCCCCATCTAACGTCTCGGCTTTCTTTACTTCTAGTTCATAGTTCCATGGCAAACCCCGGACATAGCGGTTAATTCGGGACCGCTCACTGGGGTAAGACTCCCCCACAAAAGGTAACATGTCGCAAAACTTCTTCGTATACTCATCCACCGTCAAGTCTCCTTTCTTTATTGTTAAGAAATCTTCGTTCATTTTCTCCAAATCTCGCGTGGGACAGAATTTATCTTTGAGACACGTGACAAACTCCACCCATGACCAACCATATACCACATCCTTTCCCAAGCTATCGTATTTGGTGTTCCACCACACCAAAGCATCATCCTTCAACTGCCGAGAGGCGTAGTTGACCCGATCTTTTTTTCCACATTTACTTGCTTGCATCACTTGTTCGATCTCTCGGACCCATCGCATCGTCACCATTGGCTCAAAACTACCAGGGTATTCAGGCGGTTTGCAAGCCATAAAGGACTTAAAAGAGCAGCCCTTTGCTTCCTTCTTGTTTTCTCCGCTACCTTCTTCCTCGGTTGCCTTTTTAGAGACTTCTTGCGAAGATTGGGCTCTGGGTTCACCCATTCGACCATCAATTATGTTGTTCACATCTTGTCTCAACTCAGTTCGTAAGTTATCGATTAGAAACTGAATTGCCTCCATAGTGACAGGTTGTGGTGGTGGGTTTGGCTCAAACTCATCGTTTCGAATAACATGTGGTTCACTTCCTCTTGAGGAAGTGTGACTGCCTTCACCCCTGTCAGCTTGTCTTCTGTCGTCCATTACTATATAGATGAACAAATTATCGGTTTAATACACAATTCTATATAGTATTTCGTAAGCGGTAGCATGTTATCTCCTTATCTTGACTGCATTTTTATAACAGTCATACTCACTCTATGCCTCCTATATTACTAAGGCAACTTACTACTACTCTTGCTAGTTTAAGCCTAGGATGATATTCCAACCTAATTCGCTTAAATTATGGCTCTGATACCAAAACTGTAACACCCCTTTTCTCAAACCATATTTAAAATACAAATACAGTTTTCAAACATATTTTACAACTCGTGACTATAAAATAGCCACTTGAATTTTTTTTTCTTATTTTACAAACTTAAACTTGAGGGGTATTACAGACTCAATACAGATAACCATAATTTAAACTTACAGTATATTAACCGGTCCCAACTGCAACCTCTGCTCCTTTCACCTAAGTACATAGCATTTCAAAAACATAGTATACGTGAGACATAAAGTCTCGTGAGTAATATGGGTTTAGACCCAAAACTTTTCTATTCAAAACTTGAAATATCAAAAGTAAATTGCTCAAAACTGATTTATTTCATAAATCTCAAAATATCTTACTACCTTTACTTTCAAGCTTTAAAAATACTTTCTTTCTCAAAACTGCTTTCTTTCTCTTTACTTGTGACCAACTGAAACTTATGAATTAAGTTATTTAATTCATTCAACTAGCTCCCCTCGCGGAACAGAACAGATCTGCCCACTCGGTTATGCTCATTCTATCTCCCCTTTGTGACTTGGAACAAATTCAAGCACAAGGGTATGCTAAGCTAGACAACTACTTCGCGACGGGAGGTACCATCCCAGTAGTGTCTTCTGATCCCCCGATTATGTGGGTGATCCTAGTCCGGACAACTGGCTCATACTTCTTTCTTTCTTTAATTCTTACTTCATTTCATCTCAAATTGGTCAAAATGGGACACAATTTGTAAACAACTCTTACTCAAACATTTTATAACTCTTTACTAAAAATACTTTCAAAACTGCTTATGACATCTTAGTTCCTATAAGGAACTTCTTTCAAAATACTTTGCAAACCATACTTTAAAATCTTGTTTAAAACACTAAGCCCTTGTATAGAGCTTCATTCAAAACTATTTTCCAAACTTTAGTATTTATAAACATTTGGAAATCTTGCTTTTCTGAAAATAACATTTTGCTATGTACTATAGAAATCCTCATAAAACTCACCTTGATTCTATTACGGTTTACTAAGCGTCACGTACGGCTTTTCCTTTCCCGTGCTCAATAACGTTTGAAGCACCACCTATACAAATAGTATATATAAATACTCAATATAATTAACTTTATAATGCTAAAGTCTCATATGTCATGACTCCAGGTTATAATTAATGTATAACCATTAACACACTCGTTTTATCATTTTCCTCGAGATACGCGTATACTGCTACATTAATCCCGAGGGGTCGTATTTCAGTTCCGACTCTTTTCCATGAAATCTTATCCCATATTAGACTTGTGTTTCAAATTTGGAGTTCATTGGACAAGTCTAGCTCAAATTCCAAAAATCATTGGCATGAATAGTAATTTTAGCCTCTGCCGCTACAGTGACTTTTCCGCAAGGTCGGATTACGGATTTGACCATTCCCGACATGTTCTTATACCATTTTAGGGTTATGGCTAAAATTCCAGGTCAATCGGACATGTCTAGCTATGGTTTCTAGCGTTTGGAATATTTGAAATTTCTAACAATTTTGGTCCCTGTCTGAAGGCGCACTGCGCCTGGCTAGGGGCGCACTACGCCTGGGCGCACCCCGCCCTGGTCCTGGGCGCACTGCGCCTGGCGCCTGGGCAGTGTCCTGATCAGTCGCGATTTATGCACTGTAGCACGCAGTTTTCACCCATTAAGTCCTTATTTCAGTTCTTAATCGTATGGGGTTTGTTCTAGGACCAAAACCCTTGACTAATAACAAGTTTTAAGCTATTAAAATCGATTGAATCCATCATATACAAGAATTGAAGTTCTTGACCAAACTTAAAAATTCTCAATTATAGCAACTTACTTCCATGTTTTTGAGTTAAGTTCTTAACTAATGGCTTATTGGAAGCATTAGCTACTTAACCCACATGATTTATAACTGCAATTGCAGTTTCAATTTCATTCAAGAACCAATTCAAGCATATACCCAAAAATCTAGGTTAAAGAAGATGAAATCTTACCTCTTTTAACTATGGAATCACTAATTCCAAAGTTAGTTCTTGGTTCCTTGGAAATTCCTTTGATCTCTTCTTCCTCTCTAGCTCTTTCTTGCTGTCTCTCGTGCTCTCTGGAATCCTCTGGAGGAATTTTTCTTAATCCTTCAAATAATGAGGATAATAACTACTAGATAATATATATATATATATATATATATATATATATATATATATATATATATATATATATATATATATCTTATTTATAAATAAACTTTACATTTAGGTCCTTTGGTTACTAATTTCTCTTCAAAAATGGTCCAAAGGTCATAACCTTACCATTTATGCTTCATTACTTCCAACTTTACATTTTCTTAACATTTTTGGTCATTTTCATGTCAAATGACCAATTTGCCCTTTTTGGTCAAATTTCACTATTCACGTGGCATATCTTCAAATTTCTCATAAACTTTTATTTCTCATTATATTAATACATATTATTATACATAATAGTCTTACAACGTGACAAAAGACGGTTTTACCCTTTTGACTTTTTCGCGGGTTCTTACAAAAGATGAGAGATATTCTCATTCAGATGGATTTACACAAGGCGCTCTTGGGTTTCGAAAGGATGCCCAATACATGGACCGAAGAAGAAAAGGAGATGAAAGATCTGAAGGCTTTATCTCAAATTCGTTTGCACTTGTCAAAGGATGTTTTACAAGATGTTCTAAAAGAAACGTCAGCGGCTGCTTTGTGGCTGAAGTTGGAGCAATTATTGATGACAAAGAGCTTACCGAACAAGTTGCATCTAAAGCAACGGTTGTTCAATCTCAAGATGATTGAAGGAGGCTCATTAGCTGAACATTTATCCACATTCAAAGAGATAATAAATAACTTGGAGAATATGGATGTTCAGTATGAAGATGAAGACTTAGCTTTATTTTTGTTGTCATCTTTGCCCGAATCCTATAGCCATTTTCGTGATACAATCATCTACAGCCGTGACACTCTTGTTTTAGATGAAGTCTTTACATCTTTGGATTCTAAAGAGAAGATGAAGCATATTACCGGTGGTGGTTCAAGTGATGCTAAAGCCGAAGGTTTGAATGCCAGAGGAAGAACAACAGAGAGAAGTAGAACTTCTCAATCTTCCAACAGAACCAGATCCAAGTCAAAAGGCAAACGAAAGTTTTGAAACTATTGCTACAAGAAGGGACATGTGCTTGAAGAATGTTTCAAGTTGAAGAATAAAGAAAAAGAGAAGGCTGCAGCAAATGGTAAACAAGCTAGCACTTCAGGTGAAGCCGATGTAGCAGAGGTCGAATGTATTGGATAACTCTTGACAGTTTATTCAGATAAACTGGATTCCACTGGTGATTGGATACTCGACTCTGGTTGTACTTTTCATACGTGTCACAACAAAAGTTGGTTTTACACATTTGAAAATGTTAACCAGGGCTATGTGTTGATGGGTAACAATACTACATGTCCAGTTCTTGGACATAGTTCAGTCAGAATCCGTATGTTTGATGGCGTTATCCGAACCATTGGGGATATTAGATATGTCCCTGACCTCAGAAGAAACTTGTTATCTCTTAGTTCCTTTGATAAAAAAGGATACGAGTTTGCCGGTAAAGGTGGAGTTCTCAGGGTGTTCAAAGATGGTTCCGACAAACTGAGAGCGAGTCGAAAAACCTCAGACCTCTACTTTCTTGATGGGCAAACAATTTCGAGTGATGCTGCTATTGTTTCAAAGTCTCTTTCTGATCCAGATCAGTCTCGTCTTTGGCACCTTCGACTCGGCTGTTAGTTCTATATGCCCAAGGATGATCATAAAATGATACTACTAATAACACATGATCCTATAGGGTCACACCAACAACAAGTATGACACTAGATTGATCATTTGGAATGTTAAATTTGATTTAACATCAAATGATACTAAACTTGCAATTTAATCTTACAGGTTATTATTATTTGTAGTAAATAATAATAATAACTACAAAATTAAAGGTTGATTAATAATTCATATGTGATGAATTATTCATGTTTGACAATTAAATTATTTAAGTAGTTAAATGATTTAATTGAATTGTATGTAAACCTTTTATTTAATTTAAATGGTAAATTAAATAAAATGTAATATGGATGTTGTAAATATATTTACATCATATATATATATATATATATATATATATATATATATATATATATATATATATATATAATACATGATTGAAAGGGTTTATATACATGGATATGGTTTAAAAGTTATTCCATTAAACATAAGTATAAAGAGTTATTATTTATAAACTATGTTTACATGTTTATAAACAATAAAGGGAGACAATCTTATTATTTATAATTTTGAAGACATGGCCGGCCACATCTCCCCAAAACCATGCCACAAATATATGATTGTTTAATCTAAAGTTAAGGGAATATGCTTGTAGCTTTCAAGAATTGACCATGTAAAGTAACAAAGCTCTTTCTTTATTTCATGTGTCATTTTTCTTCTCTTATAAGGACCAAGTGTGGCCGGCCATTATGTGCCCTCTCCCATCTTTATACTAGCTTAGAATATCAACCAAGAACACCCCATTTAGTGCATGCAAAAATCGTTTTTCATACATCAAATCCAAAGGTGTTCATCTTGCAAGTTTTGAAGACTAGCATCTAAGGTGATCTTGCTTGTGGTGGACTAAGCTATAGAGGGATTCTAACTTGATTCATTGTCTTCAATTTTGTCCAAACAAACCCAAGAAGAAAGGTTATAATCTTTAACTCTATCTATGCTTTTTCTTCATCTTACCTCTACATGCATGTAGCATGATCCTCTTGGAAGTGAAATTTGTGTTCATGATTTTATGCTTCCGTTGCAACTTCTTGTTTTGAAACTCATAACATGAACATTGATTTCCAACAATTGGTATCAGAGCCATGGCTATATTGCATGTTTAGATAATAAGTTTATTTGGATAAACTTGGTTTTTGGAAGCCATGAATGTTCATCTTCTTGAATGAAAGTTTCATGCATGGCTTCTTTGGCAACATGCAAGTATATTATCTATGATTTTATGTAACCAACTAAAATTTAAATTTGCATGCATTTGGTTACATAATTGTTGCCTTAGAAAAACAAAGTGTTGATTTTCTTATGATTTTATGTGATAAAATGGTGCATAAACAAGCCAAGGACCATGTGTTGCATGTTTTGTGTTTAAATTCAATATGGTTGTAATCTATTCTTTTATTCAAATGGTTTGTAATAATAATTAGTTATTTCCTTCTTTTATTCATTTTGTAACTATTAGAATAGTAGTATTTTATATTTTTTATAAAATGTAACAAGAGAAGCAAATAAAGACCAAGAGGAGATTACACCCAACATCAACAATTTTCCTGCTTTGCTCCTGCCCATTTCGGACCTGTTTAAGGGTTCTAAATAATTTCATATCTTGGTATTTTGATGCTATACTTGTTGGTAACTTTAATATCTAGCATATACAATAAGTGTTAGCAAGTATAAGCATCAATATGACCAAGGATGAAGTGAAGAAAGTTATCAAAACAACAAAAACCCTCCTGTCAAGGGCTGTTTCTGTCGCAAGTGTTAAGGAGGGCAAGAAAAATTCAAAAGCTCATTACATGGTGCCAAGAAAGGAAGCTTCAAGTATCATTTGATGTTATAAGAAGGTTGGCAAAATTGTAGCCAAATCGAAGATCATTTGGTTGAGTTTTTGTCACCTTTTTGTCCCTAGGTTTGGACTTGATATTTCATGTATGGCTCACATGAAATATCAAACTAGTTGGCTTGTGTTTATGCACCCATGCATGCATGTGATGATTGAATGTTTTATGATTTTATGTTGTGGATGAAAATAAGATTTTGCATGCTAGACAACCTAGATAATTAAACATAATCATCAAGGAGTTTGTAATTTTCAAATTGACATTTAAGAACATAAGATGTGATAAAACTGGTTTTATTAAAATGGGTTTTGTTATAAAACCTATAAAGTCAAGTTTTGAAAATAAATGAAACAAATAAAATGGAGATTTTATGAATTCTTACAAACTCCAACCCTAAGTAATAATGGTAATTATTTAGGATTAAAATTGGTTCTCATGTATGTGATCAAACTCAAACTTAATATTGGATATTAATTGTAATCTTGACCACAAACAAAGAATCAATAAAATGGAGATTTTATGATTAAGGAACCAATCAACAAAATAAGAGTTTAATGGTACCATGTTCATTAGATGCATGCAATCTACATGATACCATATGTTTTTCAAAATTAGAATTGTAAAACATTCAAATCCCTTACAAAATACAAATCAATGCCATCCCTCTTAAAGACACTCATGTATCACTTGTATATCCTTGTGGGATAAAGGTTACCTAACCACTTGGAGTCTTCTTGTGATACAAGAGGTAGTTTTGCAATATTGATGGGATAAAGGACACCTAACCATTAATAGTTGTCAAAACTACACGTCCGTTTAAGAAGGATGATTTGATTGGAAATCTTTTGTGATAAAGGTCACCTAAGCATTAGAAATCCAAGGCATACATGGGATCAAACATGCCAAACTTATAAATGTTATAATGGGATCCCATAACTCTAGAAATTATATTTAGATATAATTGGTAAGCCGTTACCTACCTTGTTGATTCAAATAGGCGGGATAAAGGATACCTAACCGCTTGTTTGTATTGCAACTTGGATTCTAGACCTTAATCAATTAAAGTTTATGAAACAAAGAAAGGGTATTAATTATTAAGGACTTAATATCATAAATTACTAAATTGAACCTTGTTAAAATTTTGTAGATGACACCAAACGCAACAAACCCGGCTCCTAACAAAACCTCACTACGGTCCCTCCTTGAGGGAGAAAAACTCAACCATACCAACTTCTTGGATTGGTATCGTAGTGTGAGAATAGTTCTCAAACAAGAAAAGAAAGAATATGTTCTCAATGAACCACTTCCTGAAGAGCCCCCTGCCATCCCTAAGCCCGCACACGATGCATGGCTCAAAAAGATGGATGACTCCATTGATGCATCATGTCTAATGTTGGCAACTATGATTCCTGACCTTCAGAAGGATTTAGAGAATCATTCGGCCTATGACATGATTAATCAATTGAAGGAAATGTTCCAACAACTTGCAAGAACGGAAAGGTTCGAAACTGTTCGGGCTTTCCATGCTTGCAAGATGGAGGATGGGCAGTCGGTTAGCTCTTATGTGCTCAAGATGAAGAGTCACATTGATCATTTGGCACGTCTTGGAGTTGTGATGCCCGAAGAGCTAGCAACGGATATGATCCTTAACTCCTTGACAAAGTCTTTTGATCCCTTCGTCATGAATTATAACATGAATGGTTTGAACAAGACTATCCCGGAATTGCATGGGATGCTAATTACCGCGGAAAAGAATCTGCCTAAGAAAACCACTCAAGTTCTCATGATCAAGGAAGGTGGGACAAAGAGAACTAGACCCGAACACCCCAACAACTCCAAGGGCAAGGGGAAGGCAAAGTTTGTCAAAGGAAAGGGCAAGAAAGTTGTCCAAACATCCCGTCCGCCCAAGAAGAAGGCAAAAGTTGTCAAAGAAGACGCATGCTTCGAATGTGGAAAGGTTGGGCATTGGAAGAGGAGTTGCCCCACCTATCTTGCGGAGTTGAAGAAGAAGAAGGCCGGTGAGGGCACTTCAGGTATCTATGTGATAGACCTAGAACTTTATAATTTATCTCCTAACACATGGGTATTTGATACTGGTTGTGGAACTCACATTTGTAATATGTTGCAGGGGTTCAAAAGGAGTAGGCGACTGAAAGCAAACAAGGTAGTACTCCGGGTTGGAAACAGTGCAAGGGTTGCGGTGGATTCAATTGGAAGTTTTGAGTTATTACTACCTAGTGGCTTGTATTTGACATTGTTGAATGTTTATTATGTTCCTAGCTTGACTAGGAATATTATTTCGGTTGCTAAGTTGAAACAATGTGGATTTGATCTTTCCTTTATGAATAATGACATTTGTGTTTACAAAAATAATGTATTCTATTTTGAGGCTAGGCCTTTAAATGGAATTTATGAAGCAAACCTTGATGAAAAGTCTAACCATGGCTCTTTATACCACACTTTCACCAAGAGACCCAAATGTGATTTGAGTCAAATTTATCTATGGCATTGTCGACTTGGGCATATAAACAAGAAACGCATATCCCAACTTCAAAATAGTGGACTTTTGAAGGCAAATGAGAATGACTCATTTGATATATGTGAATCTTGTTTACATGACAAGATGACTAAAGCTCCTTTCTTCGGAACCAATGAAAGGGCAAAGGACTTGTTAGGAATCATACATACGGATGTATGTGGTCCTTTCAAGCCAATGACTAGATATGGTGAAAGATATTTCATCGCCTTCACTGACGACTTTAGTCGTTTTGGATATGTTTATTTGATTAAACATAAACATGAGGCATTTGAAATGTTCAAAACGTTTCAAAGTGAAGTGGAAAACCAACTCAACAAAACAATTAAAGTTCTACGTTCTGATAGAGGAGGTGAGTACTTAACTACAAACTTTATGGATCATCTTAAGACTTGTGGAATTGTTTCACAACTTACTCCACCTGGAACACCATAACATAATGGTGTATCTGAAAGGCGGAACCGAACACTATTGGATATGGTTCGATCCATGATGAGTAGAAGTACTCTACCTTTATCATTTTGGGGTTATGCTTTACAAACAGCTGCTCGTCTCCTAAACATGGCACCTACTAAGAAGGTTGATAAAACACCTTATGAGATATGGCATGGAAGGGTTCCATCTTTATCCTATCTCAAGGTGTGGGGTTGTGAAGCTTATGTTAGACAAGAAGCTTCAAACAAACTAGAACCCCGTTCAACTAAGTGTATCTTTGTAGGGTATCCGAAAGATTGTCTTGGATACTACTTCTACAATCCCATCGAGAATAAGATATTTATTTCTCGAAAAGCTAAATTCCTGGAAAACAAGTTTCTGACGGAAGGCAAGTGGGAGGTTTGTGGAGCTTGAAGAACTTCAGGAACCACAGCCTGATACACAAGAAATTGGATCTAGCATTCAACAAGAAATTGTTGAACCTGAACAAACAGTTGATCAGGAACAAATTGTAACACAAGATGTTCGCAGATCTGGTAGGGTTCGATTTGAACCTGAAAGGTATGGTTACCTCATGATGGGAGAGGAACGTTATACGATAGATTCTGATGAACCCGTCAACTACCAGAGTGCAATGTCAGATCCTGAACCTGATAAATGGCTTGAAGCCATGAACACAGAGATGTAATCCATGCACGATAATCAAGTTTGGGACTTGGTTAATCTTCCCACCAATTGTAAGACCGTTGGGAACAAATGGGTTTTCAAGAAGAAAACCGATGTGGATGGAAATGTACACACCTTTAAGGCGAGACTTGTCGCTAAAGGATACTCACAAACTCATGGTATAGACTATGATGAGACCTTTTCACCACACCAGTGGCAATGATCAAGTCGATTAGGATACTTTTTGCCATAGCCGCGTACTATGATTATGAGATATGGCAAATGGATGTTAAGACTGCTTTCCTCAATGGACACTTATTGGAAGATGTCTATATGGATCAACCTGAAGGTTTTTTCGATCCCAAGCATCCAAGCAAAGTGTGCAAGCTTAAAAGATCAATCTATGGATTGAAGCAAGCGTCTCGAATATGGAACAGCCACTTTGATGAAAAGATTACAGATTTTGGATTCATAAAAAATGAGGATGACTCCTGTGTTTACAAGAAAGCTAGTGGGAGCATAGTCATATTCCTAGTATTGTATGTGGATGACATACTTCTATTTGGAAATGACATCCCAACCTTAAAAGGTGTCAAAACGTTCCTTGAGAACTGTTTCTCAATGAAGGACCTAGGAGAAGCTGCTTATGTGTTAGGCATAAAGATCTATAGAGATAGATCTAAGAGACTTATTGGTCTAAGCCAAAGTGCATATATTGATAAAATCTTGAAAAGGTTCAAGATGCAAGACTCCAAAAGAGGATTCTTGCCAATACCACATGGCACCATCCTAAGTAAGTCTCAGTGCCCAAACACTAGGACTGAACTTGAAAGGATGAAACATGTCCCATATGCTTCGGCAATTGGGTCCATCATGTATGCCATGTTATGCACTAGGCCCGACGTCTCGTGTGCCTTAAGCATGACAAGTAGGTATCAACAGAACCCAGGTGAAGCCCACTGGACTGCTGTAAATAACATTCTTAAGTACTTGAGAAGAACTAAAGACATGTTCTTAGTTTACGGTGGTTTGGAAGAAAGCTTAAAGGTAAAGGGTTACACTGACGCAAGCTTCCAAACAGATAGGGACGATTCGAGATCTCAATCTGGGTATGTCTTTATTTTAAATGGAGGAGTCGTGTCTTGGAAGAGTTCCAAACAAGAAGTGATTGCACAATCCACTACAGAATCAGAATATGTTGCTGCTTCAGAAGCTGCTCAAGAAGCTATCTGGATGAGAAAGTTCATTGAAGATCTAGGGGTTGTTCCTTCCATTCGGGACCCTATAGAGATCTTCTATGACAATCTAGGTGCTATAGCTCAAGCAAAGGAACCTAGATCGCATCAACAGACCAAGCACATTCACCGAAGGTATAACTACATACGACATGAAGTTAAGAATGGTGAAATAAGTATTCACAAGGTTCATACATATCAGAATTTGGCAGACCCATTCACGAAACCTTTACCCCAAGCTAAGCATGAAAGTCACGCTAAGGGGATAGGACTTCGTTTTTCTAATGAATGGATTTGATTTGTGTTTAGTGTTTTATGAATATGAATATGAAACTATGTAAACAACAATAATTATGTAATATATGTGACGTGATGTTTCATTCATAATTATGTGTTTTAATATTAGCATGTTTAATCCTTGAATAATCTAATTATTCTAAATGTCCATAGTCGATCATAGTTGTGGGAGCAATTATGAAGTAAGACTAATATGAATTGGATTGGTTGACTTTTATGGGTAAAAGTAGCAAAAGGTTGCAACCAAATTCATAGGTACTTGTTAGTGAACATGTATTGGACTTGACCCGTTTCAAGATCACTTCATGGATCATTATCATAAGTGATTCTTGAATAAAGGTATTATCATTGTATCCTTAGACCTGAGATGCATATTTAGGTCTCAAGTATAGGGAGTGCTGTACTTTGATGTGGTTCACCGTTGTTCTTGAAAAATAGATAACCATACAGACCATACTCATGTATAGTACTAACTGTATGAGGGGCGTATGTAGTCAAGACGGGATTTGTTCCTCTTATGTGTTGAGAGTTAGACATCTAAGGTGCCTGATTGAAAGTTGAACATAAAATGAGAATGATTAAGATCCATGTCTCATGTTCAACATGATGTCCGTGACAAAGGGATAATTGATAGATAACCTTGTACATCAATTAAAGCCTCGTGCTTTATGAAGAATTGGATGTTGTTGAATGGCATTATGTCATGTATTATTGGGGGCAGTGAAATGTTGCTAGACGTTTATCACTGTCAGTATCATTCTATGACGCAACCTTGTGCAAGTGGGAGATTGTTAGTTCTATATGCCCAAGGATGATCATAAAATGATACTACTAATAACACATGATCCTATAGGGTCACACCAACAACAAGTATGACACCAGATTGATCATTTGGAATGTTAAATTTGATTTAACATCAAATGATACTAAACTTGCAATTTAATCTTGCAGGTTATTATTATTTGTAGTAAATAATAATAATAACTACAAAATTAAAGGTTGATTAATAATTCATATGTGATGAATTATTCATGTTTGACAATTAAATTATTCAAGTAGTTAAATGATTTAATTGAATTGTATGTAAACCTTTTATTTAATTTAAATGGTAAATTAAATAAAATGTAATATGGATGTTGTAAATATATTTACATCATATATATATAATACATGATTGAAAGGGTTTACGTACATGGATATGGTTTAAAAGTTATTCCATTAAACATAAGTATAAAGAGCTATTATTTATAAACTATGTTTACATGTTTATAAACAATAAAGGGAGACAATCTTACTATTTATAATTTTGAAGACATGGCCGGCCACATCTCCCCAAAACCATGCCACAAATATATGATTGTTGAATTTAAAGTTAAGGGAATATGCTTGTAGCTTTCAAGAATTGACCATGTAAAGTAACAAAGCTCTTTCTTTATTTCATGTGTCATTTTTCTTCTCTTATAAGGACCAAGTGTGGCCGGCCATTATGTGCCCTCTCCCATCTTTATACTAGCTTAGAATATCAACCAAGAACACCCCATTTTATGCATGCAAAAATCGTTTTTCATACATCAAATCCAAAGGTGTTCATCTTGCAAGTTTTGAAGACTAGCATCTAAGGTGATCTTGCTTGTGGTGGACTAAGCTATAGAGGGATTCTAACTTGATTCCTTGTCTTCAATTTGGTCCAAACAAACCCAAGAAGAAAGGTTATAATCTTTAACTCTATCTATGCTTGTTCTTCATCTTACCTCTACATGCATGTAGCATGATCCTCTTGGAAGTGAAATTTGTGTTGATGATTTTATGCTTCCGTTGCAACTTCTTGTTTTGAAACTCATAACATGAACATTGATTTCCAACATCGGCCATATGAGTTTTCAAGGCATGTCAGAATTGAGTCGAATAGGTTTACTTGGTCAACAAAAGATTGTTGATTTGGAGTTCTGTGAAGACTGTGTATATGGCAAGGCAAAACGAGTGAGGTTTGCAAGAGGCATCCATACAACGAAAGGACCACTCGACTATGTCCACTCGGATTTGTGGGGACCAGCTCGAGTTGCTTCTAAAGTTGGAGCTAACTATATGCTCACTATCATTGATGATTTCTCCAGGAAGGTGTGGTGTTTCTTCTTAAAACATAAGGGAGACGTTTTCTCTACCTTCAGAGACTGGAAAGTTCAGGTTGAAAAGCAATCAGGATTGGTTGTAAAGTATCTTCGTACGGATAATGGACTAGAGTTTTGCTCAGAAGAGTTTAATGCCTATTGCCGAAAGGAAGGCATTACTCGACATCGCACGGTAGTCCCTACGCCTCAACAAAATGGTGTAGCCGAAAGGATGAATCGCACCATTATGGAGAAGGTCAGATGTATGCTTTCAAATTCCAAATTGCCAAAGTCCTTTTGGGCGGAGGCTGCTTCTACTGCTTGCTATGTTATCAACCGATCACCGTCACGAGCAATCGAAAAGAAAACTCCGTATGAGTTATGGTCCGGGAAACCTGCCGATTATACACATCTGAAACCTTTCGGATGTCCAGCTTATGCACGAGTTGACAATGGGAAGTTAGAACCGAGAGCACTTAAATGTGTCTTTCTTGGTTATAATCCAGGAGTTAAAGGTTACAAGTTATGGAGAAATGATCTAAATAAAATCATCATCTCAAGAGATGTTACTTTTGACGAGTCTGCTATGATTCATCAAACTTCCGACTCTACAGAAGATACAGTTGCATCATCAAAAGCAAATGAAGAGAAAGCTCAAATGGAGGTGGAGTTTCCTACTTCACCTATCACCATTCCGAGTCTAGTTGAGCAACAAGAGTCTTCCTCGCCAAATGAGCATGTCGTTGTTGAAGAAACAACAAGTTCACAACCACAAGCTACTACTCGAAGCATTGCAAGAGATAGGTCGAGAAGACAAATTGTTCCTCCAAAGAGGTATGCTGAAGTTGAACTTGTTGCTTACGCTTTTATTGTTGCTAATGATATTGAGTCAGAAACGGAGCCTCTAAATTATGATGAGGCTATCAAATCTAAAGACTCAAGTGATTGGATGATTGCTATGCATAATGAGATGGAATCCTTGCAAAGAAATGGTACTTGGGATTTAGTTCCTATTCCAAAAGGGAAAAGGCCAGTTAAATGCAAGTGGGTCTACAAGCTCAAAGAACCTGTTAACCCGAACAAGAAACCAAGATATAAAGCTCGGTTGGTAGCTAAAGGCTACAGTCAAATTCCAGGCGTTGATTATACTGACATCTATTCCCCAGTAGTCAAACATACTTCTATTCGTGCATTGTTGGGGTTAGTTGCTTCAAATGATTATGAGTTGGAGCAACTAGATGTTACTATAGCTTTCCTAAATGGTGAGCTTGAGGAAGAGATTTTCATGCAACAACCTGAAGGTTTTGTAGTTCCTGGCAAGGAGGACTACATATGTAAATTGAAGAAATCTCTCTATGGCCTCAAGCAGTCTCCGAGACAATGGTACAAGAGGTTCGATTCTTTCATGACCAGTCACAAATTCAGCAGGTGCACCTATGATAGCTGCGTTTATTTCAAGAAAGGTGACGATGGTTCAAAGATCTACTTACTCTTGTACGTGGATGACATGTTAATTGCAGCGAAATATATGAAGGAGATTCAGAAGTTAAAAGACCAGTTGAAAGCTGATTTTGAAATGAAGGACTTAGGAGCTGCCAAGAAAATTTTAGGTATGGTAATTGTTCGTGACAGGAAGTCTAGGATCTTGCATCTTTCTCAAAAAGGTTACATTGAGAAAGTCCTAAGACGTTTTAATATGCATGAAGCAAAGCCTGTCAACACACCTTTTGCAGCTCATTTCAAGTTATCCTCCGCTTTAAGTCCTACTACTGAGACTGATATGGAGTACATGGCACGCGTACCATACTCTAGTGCTGTTGGATCTTTGATGTATGCTATGATCTGCACACGCCCTGATTTGGCTTATGCAGTTAGCATGGTTAGTAGATATATGGCAAACCCGGGAAGAGAACACTGGAAAGCAGTACAGTGGATCTTACGTTATCTACGCGGTACGTCTTCTATGTGTCTACGCTATGGACAATCTAACACTGGGGTGGTTGGATATGTTGATTCAGATTTTGGCAAAGACTTGGATAAACAAATATCCATTACAGGGTATGTGTTTACACTGAACAGTTGTGCTATTAGTTGGAAAGCCCAGTTACAGTCTACAGTTGCACTGTCTTCTACAGAGGCAGAGCATATGGCGATTACAGAAGCAGTTAAGGAAGATATTTGGTTGAAGGGATTGTTTAGAGAACTCGATGATAGAATAAAGGTTACCACAGTATTCTGTGATAATCAAAGTGCTATCTTCTTGAGTAAAGATCAGATGTTTCATGACCGTACAAAGCACATTGATATTCGTTATCATTTTGTGCGTGATATCATTGAAAAAGGTGATTGTGTCATAGAAAAGATCGATACAGATTATAATCCCGCTGATGTGTTCACAAAGAGTCTTCCAATATCCAAGTTCAAACTATGTTTGAACTTAATGGGTATTTCTGATCGCAGTTGAGCCTGATTAGGCTCGTGGTGGAGGAAGTATTTCATTTTTCAGGATCAATTTTTCTCTATATGGTGATTGCAGTTTCTTATGAAGTTTTGAAGTTTGAAGAGTTGTTGGTTTTACCAAATGGGTATACAAGCTTTGCTCAATTTTGAAGTCAAGGTGGAGATTGTGAATGCATGCTTCCAAATTGACCAACTTTGTCAAATTTAGTTGCCCAACAAAATCAGATGCAGCTTTCTTTGTTCAAATTGGCTACTAAATTCTTCCTTTTACATTTGACAAACCAACAATTATGGCTGCATTTCTTCAACATTTCCAACTTCATTTTTTTTCTTGATTCACACTCCTTGATTCACACTTGAATATCCCTATATAAAGGAGCAAGAAATCAATTTACAAGACACACCAAAAACCATCTCACAACATTTCTCTTCTCTTGTAAATACATAAGAGTTTTATAAACTCTTTGTATTTTTATATTTCTTCAAACATTTTGTAAACACCACAAAATATAGTGAATTGGTTCTCGGCTTCCTCCGCCCGTGGTTTTTCCCGATTTGGGTTTTCCACGTAAATCCCTGTGTCTCTATTTTATTTACTTCATTCGTATTTTTCGTTGTGATTATTACCGTTTGATAATTTTGATCCTATTCCGCATTGAGCTAATATTGTTTAAAGTCAATTCGGATCCGTCGTATTTTACAACACTTAGGAATCAAGAATGTTCGCCACATTAGCCCTTTTTTATAAATGCATTACAACGTATTGACTCTACCACAATTTGCTGCATTTAAAAATTACCAAAATGCAAATATATGCATGTTTGGGGTATATCTTTTTGTAGGTCGGAGCATATATGTACTATACATACTATTGATTAAAATCGCATACACTGATACACGTACTGTTTTTTCAACAAATCAGCAACCATCTTTTACTTCTTATTTAATTTTCCTATTTTCTTATTTAAATCATCTTTGAGCTTTCATCTTAATGTTTGCTTTAAACCATTGGTAGCTTCTGGAGACTTGGTGACGAATTGTTACATATAAAATGCCCATAAACCATGAGGCACTTAATTACCTTGTTTATAAGTGCATAATGCTTTGATATTTGTGATATTCCAATTCTTCTGTTTTTTATTTTTCATAGTTGTTCTGAATTGTATAATTCTAGCTCGTATAGTGTGTGTGTCATATCAACTCCAAGGTGAAATACGAAGACATAGTTGCGTGAAGTTTAAGTATATCATGCATTGTGTGTCAAAATCGATGGACGATTGGACGATAATTTTGTCAAGTTCATGAAGAATATAATTTTATTGATGTTGAAGCAGCGCCGGTCCATTGATTTTAAGGGCTATGTGCTAAGACTAGAAAGTGAGCCCTAAAACGGAATTTTTTTTACTTATACAATTCATAATCATTGAACTGTTTAACAATGTTTTAAAACCCGGGTTTTTAGTTGACCCGATGTGGTGACCGGGTCATGGGTCAACCGGTTCAACTGCCAGGTGAACCCGGTGTTTACAAATTTCATATTTTTTTAGCATAATTATATATTTATAAAACATGAATAATGTAATTTCATCTTTTTTGTATCAAAAAAGATGTTTTGTCAAGTTTTATACAAAACATTTACTAAATCTGATAAATCAATGATGGACTAATTTTAAAAGTTTAAGTCTTGAACTCTTCAACAAAGTTTTTAAAACCAAAATTTTAATTTTGTGTTTAATTGTCGGGTCAACCTAGTTCCGGGTTACCGGTCCAACCGGTTTTTTTAGAAAATCGGTCGGTTCAATACAAGTAGAAAATTAGCAAAAAAAACCGGTAATAATTGACCTGCTTTTTTCACCGGATCACAGTCCAACCTGTTCGACCGGTCGGGTCAACCCGGGTTTTAAAACATTGCTGTTTAATACTTGGACCAAAAGGTCAACTTTAGACAAACCATAAAGATTAATGATGTAATCTACTCTAATTATTATTGTGGCACGATAATTATTGTTGAGAAGCCTTTTTAACTAATCATGTAGAGCGTTAAAATGGAACCGAGAACACATTTTTACGTGCATTTAACTTTCAATGAGAAGTTCTCTAAAATGAAATAATTTATGGATTGTTGGTGTGGCAGTGGCACAACATCGTATATATATATGCTTTTAAACGGTTTGTTAATAACATATACTGTTAGAATAAAAGTTGCTCGAAATTACATTTAAATGCGCTTGGTATATATTATAAAAATTAAATCAATGGAAAAACCTTGCTTGGAAAGAAAGTTAATACTATGGGCTTGGTATATATTAAACTAGGCGTAAGCCCGCGCGTTGCGCAGGAATAAAATTATATGGTAAAAATATTGGTCGGTCACATGAACTTTAAAACTTTATATCTAATCTAAACATAAAATACTAAATATAAATGGGTATCATAATACATATCATGTATTAATACTAATATTTGCATAGAAAATTTAAAAAAGGTTACATAATAATTTTTTTTGATTTCAATTTTATATAGATAGTCAAACATAAAAAACCTAAAGACATAATATTAAAGACTTAATTATAGACCTCTAATATCTTGTGTGTAATATATCTAAAATGATTTATATATAACTGTAAGTTTTATATCGAATTTATTTATCATGGTAAGGATATTTAATATTTTATGATTTTTCATTTCTTTTATTCTTATCCATCTCTTTACATAATTATGATTAAATTGTTTAGTAATTACCCGTTAATCCTCACATCAAATTGCAAATATAAATTTTAATTGAAAATAGTTTATTTAATCATGGAGTTTTATATGGCTGATCTTTTGGTTTTGATTTTTGTTTAATTTTAACTTTTTAGGAGTTATATTTGGATTTTATAATGTAATTTAGATTTTAAGTTTTTGAAGATGAAAATAATAAAAATAAAATAAGTTCGTTATTTTTCATTAAGTTCATGACTAAGTTTATAGATTAATCAATTTAAAAGTAAAAACTATATAAAATAAAATTTTTAACATGAGTAAAATAATATAATTTTTTTAACAGTCTCATTAATGGTTTACACTAATGAAATTTAGACACCTGTTTATCAAGAATATGTCTTCTTATTACATTTATTTAACCATAAAAGCCATATATACAACAATTACTTCTAATACGTAAAGTTAAAAATGAAACAAATAATTAAAATATGATTATCTCAAAATACAAATAAATACAACATCGTTGTACTAAAAATTATAATAGAAACATGAACGACGAAACACGATGACAATATAATATTAATATTTTTCCAAGTACTCTTGATAACAAAATCTGAAAAATGTGAAACGAAAGTATGAGTAACTAAAAAGAGAAGTGAAGCATTATTTGAATATTTTAGTGTTATTTTATATGCAAAGCCTATTAATTAACCGATCGATAAAGTCAATTATACTATTGATTTATCATAAGTTTAAGATTGTTAGTTACACATTCATCAACAACTTCTCTTCTTATTACATTTATTTAACCATGAGATTTATGTATATAACAATTACTTTTAATAAGTAAAATTGAAAATGAAACAAACAATTAAAATACAATAATCTCAAAATACATATAAACACGATATCATTGTACTAAAAACTAAAATAGAAACATGAAAAAACAAAAACATACATGTATGAATAGAAAGTTTTTTTTTTTTAGAGAAACATGACAATATAATATCAATCATAATATCAATCATGACAATCATAATGTGCAAAAAACATGACAACATAATATCAATCATAAAAATATGAATATAAATGTTTTCTAAAAATTTAGAAAAACGAACTATATATGAATAAATTACATAAAAAATTTGAAGTCATATAACTTTACATATTTGCACCTTATTTTTCGTTTTCATGCACTCGACATAACAAAATCTAAAAAAAATGAGAAACAAAAGTGTGAGTAACCAAAAAGAAAAGAGAAGCAAGTATGATTTGAATATTTGAATGATCTTATATAAGCACAAACTAACTTTTTCAACTCTTCATATTTGAATCACAAATCTCTTCAAACACATGTATCTTTTTTGTGAGCAAAACTTACTTATATACTACTAATATAAGTTACAATGTGTATGAATGAGGAAAATAAAAAGTCATTACTAATTAATAATCATAACTTAAAAACTTTTGAGTTGTAAATATTAAGTACATATAAATTAGAAAACTCTTGAGTTGTAGTGGGAGTTTCAAATGAATGTGGTGCTAGTATATGAGCTATCTTGAATTATATCATTTGAATGGCCTCCATTATAAGAGTTATATAGATGAGTTGTATGGAAACCAAATAAATTTAAGAGCTAGTAAGAAGAAAGACGCTCCTGGAAAAAAATGCAATACTTCTTTACAGCTCGCGAGATTCAAACCAGGGACATAACAATGCACGTCTGCAGCCCTTACCAACTCATCCAAAGTACTTCTTGTGCAAAAGTTACGTAAATTTAACAAATATATACTAATATAGTATACATATAAAAATTTCGGGTTCCCTAGTTGACATGGGCCCTGTACGGTAGCACATCCCGCACTTGCTCAGGGATGGCCCTATGTAGAAGACATGTTCTGTTAATACGAAGTATAACTTATGGTTCTATGCATAGCAGAAAAATTATATATATATATATATATATATATATATATATATATATATACACACACACACACACACACACACACACACACACACACACACACACACACACGAGTACTGTAGGTTTTCTATAAATATAATAGTGTTCGTTAAGAACCATGTCATGTGACCATTTATATTGTAACTTAGCAACAAGATATCATCACGATGCGACCGAGTCACGGTAGTCTTTGTGTTGCAACGTTTGTGTCCATACTCCATAGCTAGACTTGTAGAAAGCACTTAAAACATGGTCGATCATAACTTAGGGGGTGTTTGAATCGCAATACTAGTTTAATATATTTTCTTCAGAATTTTAAGACTAACCCTTCAAATGTATCATGTCATTTGCTTAATACTAATATATTTGAAGCAAATAATGACTTTGGATTTGATGAAAATAACTCACAATATAGTGAAAATAACAAGATAGTAAGTTAATGTATAATATTAATGATGATTATGAAGATGTGAGTGAAAATCCAATAGTGTAACTATATAAGGGTGTATAATATAAATATACAAAATCAAATTATAGAAGTGGTAGGCCCCTCTCAATACCTTTATTTCTACAAACTATTTCAAAACACCTCTATTTATATCAAGATTTCCCCAAACATCTCTTTTTTGAAGAAAAAACTTAATAAAATTTACTTCTTTTCTAGTTGACATTTGTGCGTTTAAACAGGGTATTAAAGCAAGAGCAAACAGTGAAACAATTACGGCTATGGAAAGTTGTGACCGTACCTGACACCACAACTATTTATGAATCTCGCTGTCAGATGGATGCTCATAGTGTTGATGTTCTCGTACTCACTAGCCCATATTTATTACCCAATGGTATATTGACACGCGAGGTTTTTCTTAAATCCTTACATGAATTTTTGAAATCAAGCCATGTTGTATAACGTTGAAATTTGCATTAGATTAGGATAAGTTACACTAATTCAAATGTCTTTTTTTGGCATTTGAAGGATATTACAACAAGAGTCATTGCTTGTGGGCTTCTTTTGTTGAGCACACCTGTCTCAAAGGTAATGACAAAAAATCCAGTTTTTGTTTCGTCTGATACCATTGTTGCGGAAGCCCTATATAAGATGATGCAAGGTTTGTAACTATTTGGAATAATTTCTTTGGGATAATGATCTGTAAGGATAATGAACTTTGTCCCGTGCATACATCTAGTCACTTATGTTTTTTTAATCCATATTGATCACTGAACTTATTTTTGTGCTTAATTTACCCATGAACTTTTTAAAATTGTTCATATTTAGTCAGTTATGTTTTATTTTTGTCCACAAATGACCATTAAATTATTGGTCATATGCATACAAAAAATAAGTTCAATGGTCATATGTGTACAAAAAAAACATAAGTGACTAAATGTGAACAATTTTAAAAAGTTCATGAGTAAATCAGGCAAAAAAATAAGTTCAATAACCAAATATGAACAATTTTAAAAGTTCATTACCTTAACAATTCATTATCCCAATTTCTTATTCGTCTTTGCTTGACCTTATAATCATATGAATTAAATTCTTTGTGTAGGAGAAGTTACACTATTTCCTGTAATTGAGAATGGCGAGGTTATTGGTTTACTTTGCATACTAGATTGTTTACGTGATGCTGACAGAAATACAGCAAGGAGAGCTGCCATGCTTATATTAGCTGATTGGGACATCCTTAAGAAGTTTTGTTAAAATATTTGACTTACAAATTGAAGAATAAATAAATGAAATCACATATGCCACCCTCTAGATCTGGTTTGCGAGAACCTGACTACCATGACATTTGTTTAGGATATTTCAATCTGGTTGGAAACCTTTATTTATATTTATTTTGTGCTGATGATAATATCCTTAATATAACTTTTTGAGAATTATATTTTTGCATCATGAAATTTAAAAAATGATCAATTGCACCAAAAAGCAAGATTTTTTATGGTTGTTCACGGATAGCACAATTTTTTCAAGGGTTTATTAGAAAAAAAAACTTGACAATTACTTAAAATAGCTTTTAAATTAAAAGCTTTTTGTTTAAAACAATATAGTTAAAGTTTTATTTTAATTCTGGTTTTTTCTTTAAAACTAGAAGTTGTTACAATCATTCAAAACTTCTCTTTCAAACATACTATTCGACAAGCACTAAAATCACTCCCTTCATAGTCGTACCGTCATTTAATTAAAAATCAACACTCTTGTTTTAATTGTTCTTCAAAGGGTTTCATTATGATCTAATTGGGAGATTGGAAATCATGGTAAAATACTATTTGACAAAATTGAAATAGAAAATTAAAAATTACAATTAAAATAAAATAATATGAGTAAAACCCGATTTTAAAAAATTTAGAAATTATCCTACTATTTAAATTGCGTAACTTTTTAGTTTGTTACATCCCCAGTTTGTGTCACGCAGGCCTCTCATCGGATCCGGGTTTCGGGTCAATTTCCTTTGGGTTGCAGTTCTTATTACGATCTTTCTCGATTTCTCCATGGCTTTGTGGATTTTCTTTCTTCTACACCTCCACCGCCTTTCGTCTCTTACAGGAAGACTGTGGTGATTTTCCGTCTTCTCCACCGGTAACATTCTTGCCGTTTCATCTTCTTGGTTTCTTGGTTGTGTTTCTTGCTGGACTACTGTGTTTAATACCCGTCGGATCGGAAGTTGTTGTATCTTCTCCGGTTGTATTTCTCGTATGCATGTGGGTGGATTGCTCTCCGTTTTCACTGGCGTGGATTTTGCGTCTTCTCCATCACCGTTGTTTCCTTTGTCTCCACTCCCGCTTCGTCCTCTTCATCCACATCGTCTCTTCATTGCGTCCCCACCGACACCACCCTCTTCTTGCTTCACTGAAGGCACTGATGCCATCTCTTTCGCTCATCGGAGTTGCAATGAAGCTAGGGTTCGATTCGACAGCTTCAGGTATGTTTTCTCTTTCTTCTTAACCCTAATAATTTCAATTTTGTCAAATCATATTGCAGATCTGTAACACCGACAACGTAGGAGGAGATTGCGGATTTGATATTAGCAACTAGATGAAGCAATTGCCTTTCAAAAAGACACGATGCAACTGGTAGGCAATAAACCCTAAAATGAGTACATGAAGAACTAATTTGAGATTGAAATAATCATCGTTTACTCTAAAGACGATCGAATCCATTGCACAGTCTAAAATAACTCAAGCAAATCAAGTTACTCGAACAAGAAGAAACATACTCACACAAGTAATTGCAGGAGAAGCACGACGAGGATGACGTAGATGGGTATGGCGTACGAACTTCTCCTTCCTTATTCGATATGTGAATAAGAAAAAGAGATTAGATTTAGAAAGTATGGGTGGACCGAGTAAAGCTTTTGAGGAGAAATGGAATGGGGTAGAAATACGGGAGGATCCGCACATGGAAGATTCATCTGATTTGCAACATCTCTTCTTTTTTTACTGTTACTCTGTATCTAATTCTTACTCTTTATCTAATTAGACATTCATATTAATCTCTTTCAACTTTCAGGAGAAAGCTGATTGTTGGAGCTACGATTTTGGGAAATACTTCGACTGGCCAGATTGCTCACCATTTTGGGAAATTTTTGTACAACTTTCTTTTGCGAATTTTCAGGCAGTCTCATCCATTTGAGCCAAAACGAATAATAAATTAGCAATTCAATGTCTTATGAATAAGGTAAAGAACTTTCAAAGAAAACACACACACATTCCACAGACATCCTGTCTAAAAATTAATACTCAGTTTACAAATATATTATTTGACACAACTTTCTTTTTCTTCATTTTTCAGTCGTAAACCAAGGAAAACAAATCTAATCAAAGAACTTAATTGCACTTCTAAGTGTAGGAGGTGTTCCCAAAGAATACTTTCTAGGTTTACTAGAAACTACAGTGCAATACACTCAAAAAGTATCCTCTACTATGCGTGCAGCAGTTAAAGGTACTTTTATACATATTCATCCCACAATCAATACCTATCAAAATATAAAATTAAATTCTATTGTACTTTCTGTAGTTGGTCTTAACGATGGACAAATGGATGATTCTGCGAAAAACATGGCTGGAGATCTAAGTTAGTGTTTCAATCGGCTGAGAGATGTGCGAAAAACAGACGACCTTGGAAAGAAGAACACTGAACCCATCACCTCTAGGAAAACCTCGGTGCCTTTACAATTGCCCTAATCATACGATTTGACCTTCATTTATCAAGCGAAGGTTTAGCACGGGTAAGTTTTTTTTCATTCTGATCCTCAATTTTATATAATCAGTACTTGAAATCAATTTTCTTGAAATTGATTTTGTTTGTGATTGAACATATGTTATTTTTGAAATTGATTTTCTTTATGCTTGCTTGACTCTATCTTCTGGGAATTGTTTTGAAGATCCCACCACACTTCTTCCCCATTTATTATCATCTGTATTCGGTAACTTTCACTAAAGTTCTCTTAGGAAAAGAGTTCCGTTAGTTTTATTGAATTAATTTTGACATCGAAAGTCAAGCAGTTTGACTGATGATGTTAGAGCGTATCTTTTTAATGGATCGTAGAAGTAGAAAGTAGTCAAGTAGAACCCTAAGTCCAAATTGATTTGGGTTTTTGTTGAAACTGGCAGCAAAGTCACGTTTGTTTTTATTCTTTAAGATTGCATATTATACATATTTCCATTCATATACCTAAACACGACCCATTTACCAACCATCCTTTCGACTACTTTTAATTTGTATGAAATTTTAATTGCAGAACATCTACACAACGATTTCTTGATGTCTGGTTTTGATTGCAATCATTTACATTCTCGG
Source organism: Cichorium intybus (assembly GCA_023525715.1). NCBI lineage: Eukaryota > Viridiplantae > Streptophyta > Magnoliopsida > Asterales > Asteraceae > Cichorium > Cichorium intybus. The sequence continues at coordinate 138,525,392 of CM042011.1, read as the reverse complement.
TCTTGAGGCCACTTACACGCCAGATGGGTTGATTCTTAGTCAATCTAAGCATGGTCTTGATGTTTGTATAAATACTTGTCGGTGGAAGTTTACATCGATATATTGCAATTAGGATTATCTTTACAGAGCTTATATGGTCAAACCTGAACCTTTTTATGTTGCTATTGAACTTTATTAAATTTCTTCATACATAGAGCTCATGAGAATGCTTTTAATTGTTTCTTATTTGGTTAAAAAAGTTGTGATTCATGGTTTTGGACATGAAATGGCATTTGAGAGCTTTATATGCATTATTAACCGAGAGAACTGGTGTGATGTGTACTTAACATACTTGGATTGAAAAAACTTTTCTTAACATTTCTTTTGAGTTAACTTTGCTTCTTTCTTATTTAGGTTCATCGAGCTAGAACCAGATCTAGAATCAGCCAAATTGCAAAAAGACGGCAAACTCAGGTTCATTTGTTTTAGCTAGAATCTCTTTTAGGCATGGTATCCCAAAACGCCAAAAGTACGTTCTTCCTACAGCAGTGATTTCTATCAACTTTTCAAAACAAATTTATAACTTTTAGGTCCCAGTAATGTTAGGTTTTATATAAGAAATAACGATGTACTTTCATCTTTTAAAAATGATTAATTGTAATTAATCCAATTTCTTGCAGATTCACATAGTATTTTACAAAAAGAATGAAGTTTCCGTTTTGTTATATTAACCTGATAAATTATGTCACTAATATAATTTTGAATCTCTCTAAAGGATACTGACCTATATCTGATCATTATTGTCAGGTTTCACCATTTCATTTCTATATTTTTCTTTTTCCCTGTGTAGCTCTTATAGGTTATTAATTTCTAACATGTTGTAATTGGTCGGAAATTTGTAGAGTACTAGAAAGGACTTTGAAAAACGAATGGTGGTGAGTTGGTAATAGACGTAAAAGGTTTGGCTTGTGGAATTTAAGGTAATAAATATGAAAAGACGATATCTTATATTTTTATATTTTTCTATGCTTTAACATAATCGCCTGTCTTTCGGTTATATTTTTGTAGGGTAACAGTTATATTTTTAGATTTTTTTTATGCTTAAACATAATCGCCTATTTTTATATTTTCTACGCTTAAACATAATCTCGATTGGGAGATGTAAGTATTTCTCCTTAAATACCCGTTATATATTTTGGTTGAGTTAATAAGTTTCTAATTACATTCTGACAGATTATCCGTAAAAGAATTGCAGCAAATCTTTGATTGATCATGTCAACAAATGAAAATAAGATGGAGTTCAGGAGAATCTTGGAATCTATCAAGGTTTGATTAAATATAAAAATTCTTGGATTAATAACTTATGAGAATTTTATGGTTGATTATGATATGGAAATTTGTTGTTCTTTAGGTCAACTTTAACCATATGTATAATGAGTATAGAAAGAAGTGAGGTGGTGGAATAATGGGGTCCAAATCACAGGCTTAAACAAAAGCAAAAGAGAGGTCTCTTGCCAAGGAGGGTGCTCAAAGATTGATATAAACTTATTTATTGTGTTTAGAACCTCTTAAAAACTTCTTTATTGGTAAGTTTTCGTTTTAATTTCTGAAAGGCAAACATATACATGTTCTTAATTAAGTTGCTATTTATTCAATTTTGGTTTTGTACATCAAAAAATTATACAATTTTAATTCATGCTTCATCAGAGGAATTACTTTTTCATTCCAAGGATTCATCAAAAAATTATACAATTTTAATTCACGCTTATGTCTTTAGCATTTATCTGGACCCGTGCTCCAGCAATTCCGAACCCGTGCGGAGCACGGGGACCCACTAGTTAAAATTAATAAAAGTACATGTGGACACCATAAAGCCATTTGGAAGAAATGTACATGAAGGAACATATAAAACCTCCATTTGCGGATCATAAGGATGTAATAAAATAAAATTCCTAAAGATTTATTTTATCACTTTATAATAAAATTCCTAAAGAATTATCTTTAAAAAGTTTGATAGTTTTAGGAAAATTTTCAAAAGAAAACACTACTAAATTTGCTATCATTTATTTGAAAAGTCATTCTATTTTTTTTTAGAAACCTATTCATAATTTTAAAAGTTTTCAAAAAAAATTATTTATATTTTAAAAAGTTTTCAAAAACATCGTTTTTCAAGAAAACTTTTTTATATAATGCAATGCAATCTATTTTCTTGTGAGTATGTTTGGTTTTTTACAAAAATTAAAACTAAAAAGACGATTTTTGGCTCTTGACTTCAAAAAGGTTTTAAACCTTTGGAATCCACATTTTCTAAGTAAAACCTAATTTTAAAAATTCAGAACCAAAAACTAGAGAGAACTACAAATTTAGTTTTTATGGTTTGCTAATTTCTTTGGTTTCAATTCAGTGACTTAGTGACTTTCAGACTGTAGACATGGTTATTTTAGCCTATTTTCATTATAGATTTGGTCTTTCTCAAACTTGAAAATATTATTTTACCCTTTAAATTTCTTTTTCTATTTTTTTAATAGTTTCTCAAATTTTTAATATTTTATTAAGTTAAAATTCAAAGGACCAGTGGACCACCAACCCCAACTGTACCACCGCCCCACGCCATTACCACCCCTGCTCCTACCTCTTGCATATCTTCCCTTATCCTCCGTTCTTCGTCTTCTCCAGCAACTGCCACATATCTTTGGCGATATTTTTGTCTCGATCTTCCCATAATCGATTTGGAAATTCATCTTACTAACCAAAATCAGTTTTTACTAATCATATAAAAATCTCAAATTAAATTTGTTCCAACAACAACCAAAAATCACGCATGTACTCAATCAAAATTCAAAACCAGAAATCAGGCATGTAGCGATAATCTAGACAAAAATTCAAACTTTCAACCAAAATCAAAACAAAATATTCGACTTGCAAACTAAAATCAAAAGTGTGTAACTATAGAGAAATTAGAAACATCTAAAATACATTGTCTTGCTATTTTGAACAATAGTCATGTCAAACAACATATACTAATCTTTTTGGTTTGATTTGATTATGGTGTTATGCAATTTTCATGGGAATAATATGTTACTTATGATGGAGGCTTTATCAAAAGTGGGTGCTTTTGACTTCTTGTTGCTGGCAACTTCATGGTGGAGATGGTGAATCAAAAGCAAGTATGTGCTAGTGATGGCAGCAAACATTTTGCTAAAAAAGATTATCTCTTCCATTATTTGACTGGAAATTTCTCTTATATAAAGAGATGCACATATAAAGAGATGCATCAGTTCATAGAACATAAACACATAGAGGTGTGAAGCCTTTTGTTTAGAGTCCTTGTTTGGCAGTCAAAAGTCAAAAGTGCGAGTGATATCTTATAGTGAGAGTGATCATATTACAAGTGCAGATTAGCCTTAAATTTTATTTGGAACGGTAAATTTATCCTACTCCTACTCTACTCACCTATAAACCACATATTCCCCTCAGTGGGGATTGAACCCTCAACCTCAAGGTTAGAGAGCGACGCCTTACCACTTGCTAAGAGGCCATTGTAATTTTCTTGGTATTAATAAAATCCCCTCTCTCGTTCGCATGTGGATTTGCATATCAGAAAAATCGTGTGAACCACGTTAAATAATGTATTCTGATTTTACAGTTTTTTGTATTACAGTTGTTCTCATTTTATTCCGAGTTTCATAGAATTCGTATTTATCAGTTATCTGAAAGTGCTTAACTTGTTTTGTTGAATCCCAACAAACTGGTATCAGAGTTATGGCTAAAGATGGGAAAGTTAATATCGACAAATTTGAAGGTCATGATTTTGGTTTTTGGTGCATGTAAATCGAAGATTATCTCTACCAGAAAAAATTACACGAACCGCTATTCAGAAAGAAACCTGAAGCGATGAAGCAGGAAGAATGGGACTTATCAGACCGGCAGGAACTTGGTGTAGTAAGATTATCATTGGCAAAGAATGTAGCTTAAAATATTGTCAATGTGACGACTACTTACGGTTTAATCAAGGTGCTATCTAATATGTATGAAAAACCTTCGGCGACAAATAAGGTTTTTGTGATTCGTCAGTTGGTAAATTTGAAGATGAAGGAGGGCGGCTCGGTGATTGATCACGTAAATGAATTCAATTCAATCATCTCGATATTGATTTTAGATGATATTACATTCGAGGATGAAGTCGAAGTGTTGCTGCTATTATCATATTTGTCTGAAAGTTGGTCCCGTACAAGGATGGCAATTAGCAGTTCAGCCGGAAGTGCTAAGCTGACATTTGAATGTATTCGCAATTTAATCCTAGGTGAGGATGTGCGCAGATGAACTGCCGAAGAATCTTAAAATAGTCTCCTAAGTACTAAAGTCAGAGTAAGAGGGTCCAACAAAGGAGGTGGTGGTAGAGGAAGATCGAAGTCGAGAAAAAGAGCTGGACAGAATAACAGGTTAGATGTTACCTATTGGAATGCAAACAAAAAGGTCACTTCAAAAATCAGTGCCCAAATCCTTCAATAGAAAAAGGTAAGATGGAAGTCAATATAGTAGTAGATTCTGAAGATGATGCGCTCATTTGTTGTGTCAAAAACTCAACAGAATCCTGGATCATGGATTCTGGTGCATCGTTTCATGCTAGTCATTCCAAGATGTAATGCAGAATTTCCGGCAGTACACACGGACGCTCAGATTAGCGGACAACAAGAGCCTGGATATTATAGGTGTTGAGGATGTGGTCCTAAAGATGACTTTAGGCATGAATTGGACTTTGAAGAATGTCAAGTTCATTCCATACTTGAAGAGGATGTTAATATCTGTAGGGTAGCTTGATGATGAAAGTCACCATGTTGCATTTGGTGATCATCAATGAAAAATGACAAATGGAAACTTAGTTGTTGCTAGAGGACAAAAGCGGGGTACACTTTGTATGGTGGAAGTTCTGATGAGAAAGCACACACTGTTGAAGAAGTTGGGGCATATACTATATGGCACCAAAGAGTTGGACATATGAGTGGAAGGCGATAAAGATGCTAGTCTCCAAAGCTAGAATACCATATCTGAAGACTGTGAAAGTTGATTTCTGTGAGCCATGTGTTATTGGTAAACAGAAGAAAATTACTTTCACGAGATTGGTCATCTGCCCAAGTCCGGAAAGTTAGAGTTAGTTTATTCAGATGTCTATGGTCCCACTTCAGTTTCTTCAGTGGGAGGATCCCGATACTATGTCAAGTTTATTGACATTACACGTGAAAAGTTTGGGTTTATTTCATGAAGCATAATTCTGAAGTTTTCACCACTTTAAAGAAATGGAAAGCTATTGTGGAGAATAAAATGAACTTGAAGATCAAGTGTTTCAGATCGGATAATAGGAGAGAATACAGTAGAAAATAATTTGTTGATTATTGTGTTGACCAGGGAATCAGAATGCAAAAGACGATTCTAGAGACCCCTCAGCAAAATGGAGTTGTTGAAAGGATGAATTGTACACTGAACCAGAGTGCTAAGAGAATGAGATTGCATGCAGGTTTACCCAAAATGTTCTGGACAGATGCGATCAACACAACAGTGTATTTAATCAACAGAGGACCCTCAATCCCTATAGGGTTTAGAATTCTAGAAGAGAAATGGCAAGGTCGCGAGATTACGCTCAAACACTTGTAGGTTTTTGTTGTGTCTCGTATGTCAAAGCTAAAGACTCTGGGGAGAGAGACAAGCTAGAGTCTAAGGCAAGGACATGTTCTTTTATAGGCTATGGGCTAGATGACATGGGGTACCGCTTCTGGGATAACTAAAATAAAAAGTTATCAGAAATCGGGATGTGGTGTTCAACGAGAATCTCCTATATAAGGATGAACTTGTAGAGAGCTCATGCAAAAAGAAGTAACCAGATAAAGTAGAAAATCAAGTCGAGTTTGAAGAGGTATCTGAAGATGACATTGTGAAACCTATCAATACTCCACAGATAGGTGAAAGTTTATGAAGCAATGGGAGCTCTAATTTATATGGAGATAGTAGGAGCACAGAAGACAATAGTTCTAAAGATGAGGTTGCATATGATGCAGATACCAAAACTCCTATTGTTTAGATCCATTAAAGCACGAAGACCTCCAGTATGGTATTCTCCTTCAGCAAATTACTTGTTGTTGACAAAGAATGGTGAACCTACTTATCCAGAGGCCTTAAGGATGAACGATTTCATACAGTGGAAGAAGGTTATGGAAGACTAGTTGAGCTCACTTGGCAAGAACTATACTTGGTCCTTGGTCAAGCTCCCAGTAGGGAAGAAAGCATTGTATAACAAGTGGGTGTTATGGGTTAAAGATGAGATTGATGGCAGTAAAAGATACAAGTCACGATTGGTGGTCAAGGGATTCCAACAGAAAAAAGGGGTTGATTATAATGAGATCTTCCCCATAGTTGTGAAGATGAATACAATCAGAATGGTCTTGGGTATTATAGCCTCTGAAGATCTCCATCTAGAACAGCTAGATGTAAAAACATCTTTTCTCCATGGTAATTTGGAAGAAGACATCTACATGGCACAACCAGAAGGCAGTGGTACTTGAAGTTTGATAGCTTCATGCAAAGGAGTAGGTATTGCAGATGTGAGATGGATCACTGTTGTTACTTTGGTTGTCACAATAGGTTATGTGTTTACGAGGAGTTGAATTTCTCCAAGTGGAGATTGTTCAGTATGATGGAGGCTTTATCAAAAGTGGGTGCTTTTAATTTCTTGTTGCTGGCAACTTCATGGTGGAGTTGGTGAATCAAAAGCAAAAGTGTGCTAGTGGTGGTAGCAATCATTTTGCTAGAGAAGATTATTCCTTCCATTATTTGACAGGAAATATCTCTTACATAAAGAGATGCACATCAACACATCAAATGCATCACACGCATCGGTTCATAAAACATAAACACATAGAGATTCACATATAGATATTCGTGAGGTAGCCTTTTGTGTAGAGTCCTTGTTTGGCAGCCAAAAGTGCGAGTGATATATTATAGTGAGAATGATCATATTACAATTGCAGACTAGCCTTGTATGATTGTAATTTTCCCGGTGTTAATAAAATCCTCTCTCTCTCTCTCTCTCTCTCTCTCTCGTGGATTAGTCGATTAGATAGTCGTGTGAACGACGTTAAATATTGTGTTCCGATTTTATAGTTTTTCATTTTGCAGTTATTCTCGTTTTATTCCGCGTTTTATAGAATACTATCAATTTGTCTAGAAGTGATTAATTTGTTTTGTCGAATCCCAACATAATAGGCTTCTTAATAAGCCTCTTCCCAAACATAATAGGCTTCTTAATAAGCCTCTTACCAAGTGCGATGGTCTAAGGATGAAGAACTAAAATCAATGGCAAATTAGATAGAGACAAAACTATTGGCTCGCAGATGGCATTTGGAATTCATAATTTTAGTTTGTAGCGCAAAGAAAATGACTATTGTTATAGGATGCCATATACAAATCAGTATTTCGCATGATAAAAGTTTAATACCTTTGTAGCAAATATTTTGAAATATTCAAAAGTGATTAATACGATGTTAAACACTTTCCGATTATAAAACAAATAGAAGATTATATTAATCAAATATTCAAAATTATTGAGATGCAAAATAAATGAGCCAAATATAGTAAAAGGTACTGAACATAAAAAAATGTTGATTTCTGTGATCTCCTGTTTGTTCAATTATCGAAAGATATTTAACCATGTATTAATCAATCTTGATTGTTTAAAACTTATATATTTATCCGGATATAAGGGTGGGGGAGTAGATCCCTCCCATCCCACTGAACCCACGCGCCACGTCAGCTTTTCTCTCTCCTCTCACTTCCATTTTTCCCATCTTTCATCAATCTTTCACCAATCTTTCACCCATGAAACCAGTACCCACTGAACCCACTGAACCCACAATGCCACATCAGATTCTTAATATTAAATTAAATAAATAATACCCAAAATAATAATTTATATATATATATATATATATATATATATATATATATATATATATATATATATATATATGCTCATACATACGTGTGTATGTATATATATGTTTTTGTGTGTATATATATATATATATATATATATATATATATATATATATATATATACTCATACATACGTGTGTATGTATATATATGTTTTTGTGTGTGTGTGTGTGTATATATATATATATATATATATATATATATATATATATATATATATATATATATATATATATATATATATATACTCATACATACGTGTGTATGTATATATATGTTTGTGTGTATATATGTGTGGGTTCATTGGGTTCACCAAGCCACAACACATCCCTCCCATCCCAATCTTTCCGAACCCGCAAGGGGCGGGGCAGTGGTACCATCGGTACCGGCGGTACCGCCGAGCCCAAACCAATCTTTCACCCATCTATCGAGTTGCTCCGTCCACCCTAAGTGTTTTTAAATCATAAACGGAAATCCTCATTAAAGTCTCAATATTTTGGCTCAGTTTATGAAAAAGTCTCAAATTAATTTTTATTAGCAAAAAAGTCCAAATTTAATTTTTATTAACAAAAAATGACAGAAACTATATTTTTTATCTTCAATAAAGTTCTAATATTTTCATAAAATTTACGGAAAAGTCTCAATATTAACCGGTTTTCTGTCCTTTTTTGTTATTAAAAATTAATTTGGGACTTTTTTATTAATAAAAATTAATTTAGGGTATTTTGTAAACTGAGCCAAAATATTTGGACTTTATAAGAGATTTCTCAATTATAAACAACTAAAACGTTAGACTTTATTTTTATTCTTGATTTAATTTGGTTCAGTCAAAAGATAACTATATTTATAAGTTTATAAAATATAATAAAAGCATATAATAAGAATTATAGAAAGAATATAACTATAATACATTAAATAAGTTAAAGAATTAGTATCAAAAACTTTAAACTCTTTGATTAGACACAAACAAACGTTATAATTTTTAAATTGTGACTACGGAATTTATTTGTAAATATAAGCTTATGTATTGCTTTAATTTCATCAACATGAAAACAACATGTCAATCTCTTGCTAGTTCGATCGCAATAAAATATGACTGATTTTCATTTAAATAAAATAGTCAATCATGATTAACCTTTCATGTTAGTTGTATAATATTTGATGTTTAGCAAATTATTTCAACTTTATTGATGGACAAAACATATAAACACTAGACGTGAAATTCAATTTGAGAATTTTCATAAGACAGAGGAAAGTTGATATTGTAAAAGAATAAATAAAAAACTAAATTTAATAAGTACAAAATTGATATCCAAAGTTAAAAGGTAAATAATTCAAAAAACATAAAGATGATAGCAAACTATGATATATGATAGAAATACATTTTGGTATCTTATAATAACGGTTAACAGTATAAACTTTTAGTATTTTATATATAATTTGGAATTATTGAAACTAAAAGGACTTCAACGCAAATATGTCCAAGGACTTTGGTAATCTAAGCAGGGACAGAACCCCATTTTTACAAAAGGTGTCTCAAAATAGCCCAGTTTCCAAAGGAAACGAGAAACAACCCTATTTAAAATAATAATAATAATAATAAAATAATAATAAAAGTAAAAGTAAATTTTATGCATGATATGTTTGGTGAAGGGTAAATATGAAATTTTATTGATATAGAAGTCATTCACTGTATAAACCACATCTCTCAAGGACCCATCAGATTCTACCATCCTTGTTGAAGCAGCAAGAGAACGTGAGGATACTAACACCACCACACCCCCACTTTTGGTGTTAAAGGTGGTGGTGACGTGGCATCATTTTTTGGTGTTAACATCATTGATATAACATGGGTACTCCCCATGGCCTAAGTCTATTGAGGTCACTATAAATATTTCATATCTATATCTATATATCTTATAATTCAAGCATATTTCCAAGCATCATATTGATTTGAAACCCCCATATCTTTTCACATTTCTAATGATTTTTCAAATTTCTTTTTAATAATGTTTACTAATTGCTTTAAAATAATCATATGTTACAATCATCTAAACTAAGTGTATATTTTTCAATCATCTAAACTAAGTATATATTTAACCATATTTTACAATCATCTAATATGTGAGTTTATTAAATGTATTGCTAACACTAACATAATGTTTGTATTATCGAAATCCACCAATATCTATTTCTATTTTCTATTATAAAAGAAGCTATTGAAATCAATGTGGTTCAAGATAATTGATTTATATTTTACCATATTAATTTGAGGTTTTTTTCTTTATCCCACATTGTTTCAATACATATATCTCATTTTCTCTTTCTTTTATATAATACAATTCATTTGCTTTCATTATCCATCAAACTTGATCTTTCAAGTCTATTATTAATTAGTGATCATTTTATCATAAAAACATGCTTTTATCGCAAGTTTTAAAATATTTTTACTATTTAGTTTCAACTCTAAAAAGTATTGAAACTTATAAGTAAACAATAAAATTACTTAAAACTTTTAAAAACTTGACTAGGTTGAAAGTTTATAGTACGTCGTTTTTAAAAAGTGATACTGGTGTAAATATTTTTCGATTCACCAATATGTATATACGTAGAAATTTTAAAATTACTTGAAACTTTTAAAAAAATTGACTAGGTTTTATGTTTATAGTATGTCGTTTGTAAAAAATGACACCGGTGTAAATATTTTTCGTTTCACCAATATGTATATACGTAGAAACTTTCAATTGTTAATGTTTTAACTATCTATTATTATAAATGAGACCATTCAAAACAATGTGATTAAATATTAATAATTTATTTTTTACCATATTATGTTGATATTTTTATTTGTCTCACATCGTTTCATGCATTTGTCTAACATTTCTTCTTTCACTTATATAATACCACTAATTTAATTACATTATCCATCAATCTTGATCATAATATGACTTTCAAAGTCTATTATTAATCAAATATAATTTTATCGTTCAAACATGTTTTCTTAAAGTGATAAAGACTTCTATTTATAGGTTTTAGTTTCCAAAAGTATTAAAACTCAAAAATAAGATGAATATTACTAAAAAAACTTTTGAAACTGAATATGTTACAAGTTTAAAGTATGTTGTAAAAAAGTGACAATGATGTTGCGTTGTACATATAATAACCTTTAATTTTTTTCTTATATAATACCACTCTTTAGGTTCTCTTATCAATCTTGATCATACAATCGTTTTCAAAATCTATTGTTAATTAGTGGTCAATTTATCATAAAAACATATTTTTATCTCAAAGTTTCAACAATTATTCTATTTCGTTTTAACTTCAAAAATCAATGAAACTAAAAAGATGAATATTTAAAAGAGTTAAAAACTATCAAAAAACCAATTGAGTTGGAAGTTTGTAGTAAGTTGTGTGCCACAGTTCAATGTGTGAAGACAATGTTGTAAACATTTTATTTCGTTTTCATAAGATTTATGCACATAAAAATTTTAAATAGTAATCCTTGAGAGTTTAAATAAATCTGTTTATAAATATAAATATTATAATATATGTTCTTTAATCGATATAATTTAATATGAATTTTTATCATGTACCACATTAATTTGAATTTATTAGAAAAAGCATATCGAAGTGGACATCGGTGAGCACCCTTCCAAAATTTACAAAAACAGTCCTAAAATTGAAACCAAATGTTCATGGAATGTTGCAACCGATTCGTAATCTGGTTACAATCAAGAACACAAAAGAACAAATATACGTTAGAAATCATTTTAGACTCTTACTTATAGATGTTTTCTTTCCTTTGAAATTTGTTTTTAAGCTATGTGAGATGAGAATTATATTAGTCTCTTTACTTATAGATGTTTAATTTTTTCCAATTGTGTTTCTTAAGCGATGTGGAACAAGAAATTGACATAAAAATAACACACTATGAATAAAATTTTGATCACATATCGTCATGATAAACCAACTCAAGAAATTTTTTTATTCTATAAATAAAGGTCTCCCTCAAGTTAAAACAATTGTATAAATCATTAGATTTTTTTATTGTTCGAAACATTTCAAATATTAAAATTCAAGGAAATATATAGTTAAAATTTTCTTATTTTTTAATGAAGTTGAGCTTTAAAATTTTAGTGAGTCGTTCCGAGATGAGCTATGTATTCGTTCATCAAATTGCACAAAATCGCATGGATTATGCTAAATATGCAATTTTGAACTTTTATATCTTATGCAATATTGATGTCAAAACGACGATTTCTAATTTTATCAGAGGTCATTCAATCAATATACTACATGCTTTCTAACTATATATTTCTTCTATTATAAAGGAAGTCATTCAAATCAATGTGGTTCAAGATACATGATTTATGTTTTACCACATCAATTTAAGGTTTTTTTTCTTTATTCCGCATTGCTTCACATACATATATGATATTTTCTATTTCTCTTATAAAATACAATTTATTTGCTTCCATTATCCACCAAATAGCATACTATTAATTTAAATTAAATATTCGAAATTAAAATATGACCAAATACGTAATCTTTAAATTGATTTTAAAATAGATAAAAGTAAAATTAAATTTGAGATTATACAAAAATATTATCCAAGCACAACATGTTAGTAGATTATTGAATTCATGTGGTTTGAGATAACTCTGTATCTTAAACCATATTAATTTGATTTTTATTTGATGCATTGTATTTATTCATTAAAATTGTTGAAATTCGTTATCTTCCAAATTTAACACATGTATGTATTATCATATAGTTAACAATAATGAATATATTTTTCTATAATTTTTTTAATTTAGTATAAGAATAACATGCATTTGTTTATATTTTAACTAATAATTTTTTTCCTGCGCAACGCACGGGCATTCGCCTACTATCTTATAACAGAGGCATATTTTAAAACACAACATTCATTTGAAACTCTCATGTCTTTTCATATTTCCATTAATTTTCTAAATATTTTTTAATACTTCAATATTGATTTGGAACTCTCGATTTTTTAAGTTCTTTTTAATAATGATTATAAATTAGTAAATTAATGTTAAATAAGTGATTTGAAATCTAAATAACTCTTCATATTTCTTCAATTAATATCATTTACTAAAAACTTTCTGTATTCCTTTCATTTATTTATGTTGTTGCTATATAAGTATATTTTTTCTCATAAAAGCACTCATGTCTTTCAAGTGTTTGTGATCAAAATATGAAGAGCGAAAGAAATGAGAAAAGACATCAAACGTATGTTAATTTTATATAAATGTTTTTAGTTTTTTTCTTCAAATTATTTCTATATTCTTTGTATGATTTAGGAGTGTTTGATGTATTTTTTAATGCAAATAGTAAAATAATTATTTTAGTACTTTTTGTTATTAAAAGTTGTAGTATTTAATTTTTTTCATAATATTTGATATTCCAAGGATTGTCACATATAAAATCATGAAGTTGTTTATACAAAATTTCTATGATTTTGGAGGGTTTGATGTGGTTTCTAAATATAAATGTTTTAATAGATCTTTCGATGTTTTTATGTTATTATTTATTTCATAATTTTTGTTGGTCGTTAGATTTTGATATGTAAAATCATGAAATAGCTTTTACGAATTTTGTGTATTGTATAGGAATGTTTGGTTATTATAATAGATATCTTGATATTTCATGTTATTAAAAATAGTAGTATTTATTTTTATACTATTTGTTATTCATTAGATTGAGATATCTAAAATGACACACATACACACAACACACACACATGCACTTTGAAATTATTTATTTTGAAAACATAATTATTTGAATATAATTATTATGCAAAATAAATTAAATATTTATTTTGAAACATAATTATTTGAATATTATTTTATTAATTGGATTCCATTAGTATAACCATTTTGAAATTATTTATTTTCAACTTTCTAATAAATTTCTTTTTGTTATCTTATGTTTAAAGATAATATCAATAATTTACATCAACCTTTTGTTTTAGAATGAGAATAATTATTTCATAGTTTAATGATAATAAACTAATTATTTTTGATAATATAATGTGTTCCTGTACAACTCACGGTCATTTGACTAGTTGTATTGAAAAGTCGCATGAGTGTTTTTGACAGCAATGTCGAACTTTGTTGTTGCATTGATATGAACATGTAGAAGCTCTCACAACGCACGACCCAAAATAACAAATTTAGATCCGGCTTCATTCAAATTTGGATTCAACTTCAACCCCACAAATGTTTTTTCATCCATTTTCAAGAGAAAAGGAACAAATTTACATACCTTAATCCATGGATTAGAGTGGATACACTATTGCTTTTGAGCTTTAGCCATGTACAAACACTTCTGAAAGGTAAGAGGATGAAGCACGATTAACAAAATATGAAGAAAAAATAAAGTCTTAAAATAACAACTCATTTTAATAATCAACGTCTGAAATATAACGATTAACTAACTAGGTTAGACCCGTGCTCCGCACGGGTCGGGTTTTATCCTTGGGTGGTCTGCTTTTTTCGAGACATAAAGGGTTTTTTTTTTGTTTTTAATCGGGCCGTGTTGTTTCCACCCCCATTCCTCTTCTTTTGGCTTCCATGGCTAACCAGTTCGCGTGGGTGGCCAAGCTTCTTAAGTGGGTCAGGGCGGTTTCTTTTCGCGGATCCTGATTTTTTTTTTAATACCAAAAGAAACTTTGTTAAACCAAGGGTACCAGCCCCCGCTGGACCACAACAAAGAACAAATACATCGTTTTTAAATGTAATAGAATTGAAAGTAGGATGCTATAATAAACAAATAAAGGTAAGTACGTTGCTATTTCTTGCATAATCTAACTACTTGGAAAGTCCATTGCTTCAAGGCTAATATCATACGCATTTACCTGGTCCATTCCACCAGATTGTGTCCCAATGTGTCTTTCACACTCACATGTAAGCTGAGCAACTTCTTTCTGCCATGGAGTAAACAAAGAATTGTTATCAAACATATTTTCAAAAGAGTCCCTTGCAATTGACAAAACATATCATTGATAATTAATATTAAACAAAAACACATAAACTGTTTTAAATTGCAAGAAAGTATACGGTATAGTAATAACAACAGACTTCAAATAGTGCAAAACTACTTTTAATACCATTAATATCTCCAGTCTGTGAAAAGACATGAATACCCTCATCACTATCATTGAAAATAAAGAGATCAGTGTAATACCTTTAGAAGAGCACACAAAAGCTGTAGAACTTGATAGCCCAGATCCTGCATTTCAACAACAAATAGATCAAGCTCAAACACAAAAGAAAGTATTTTATTTATTTTTACTAAAATTAGAAACCATTAACTTTTACTTGAACACTTCTCTTACCTGTCGGAACTGTTCCATCAATAATAACATCAAGTCCAACTGGCGAACCAACATCCAGCCGTACTGATTTAGCATATTCTTAGAAGCCCTTATACCTGCACAATAGAAATAATAAAAATCTAAATATCAACTGTACCATGAAATCTCAATTGTTTCACAGTGACATTAGGTAAAAAGATTTATCAGAATTCGTAAATGCTCACCCACAAATAAAATAATGTCCCCATCTATGATTCTTGAGGACAGGTCAATCTCCTGCAAAAAAAACATGAGATTGGATATGAAAATTACAAACAAAAACTGTGTTTTTTCAAAAACATAAAAGATCCATTTTACCTGGATAGGATAAACAGGATAAGTACACATTGTGTACTTATCAATAACATTTGCAATCCTAAGAAGCTTCTCAGATTCCCCTGCATCGTGTTTTCGAATGGCTACAATTGTGTCTTGCCCAATTGCCATGGGTAACACCGAATACCCCTCATAGTGAATGTGTACTCCAATCAAATTCGGTCTTCCTAAATTCCAATAACAATACAGCAAAAGTTCAGTGTCATGAAAATTAAGATAAAAAAATCACAAGGACATGAATAACAGATTCAGAGATTGCAACTTTGCACTCATCAATGTCAGGCTTGGTGAGTAGGACCATATAATACTTGTTCATCATCACATGTATATGAACACGTTATATGTGAAAGTAATCATCATAGTCAGAAAAGGTTAAATGTAGCAACCTTAGGTGAATCACAAAAAGAAATCCAATGATTGAAGAATCATACAAACACTATTTTTCCAATTGCAGACACAAAAATCAGCGAACTTAAAGAGGAATAACCTGGAGCGCGAGCATAGTATCAAGATTGGAGTGGATTGGAATCGGTATATATTCGTATTTGGCCATTGATTGATCGATATTTCCGTAATGTATGTCTAAATTTGTATAATTTTGTTTGTACTGTATATGATCCTTCAGTTTCAGCTAAAAGCAAGTTATGATTTTGAATTCTGAAGTTCAAAGAAGTCGATACTCCAACATTACTCACACGAATTCGATAAGTTTTTCCTGAAAAAAAGTAAAAAAATGGTTAAGAACATGTATAACCATTGATTTTGTGATTAATTTTCAAGATTAGTGTTTTACCTTGTTCAACATTTATGGTTTCATGGTCAATTCCATCTTTCACAAGAGTGTTGTTGTATCTATATGGACCTTTGCTATTGATAAGAACGCCATCTGGCATTCCAAGGTCACGTCCAGCATCAAGGGCGTGTCTTAAAGCCTACAAATTAAAAATGGTTAATCAATGTTACTTGAAGTTGTGGAAGTTTTCGTTGTGGCATTTCATCGAACACTTACTGTGTGGTTTCTTATGTACCAGTTTCCTATCAAGATTATGATATCGCCAACTGGTTGACGAATGGGATTGGGATGACGGACCTTGGGTTGATGATCAAACTACCGAAACCACCAGATGCTCTTTGAAAATTGAGAGATGGGAAGTAAAAATAGTTTCCGATTTGATCCTTGACTTGAAAACTGCAAGTTCAGTTCCATTTTGGGGGAATAGGACAAGTAGTACCAAGAACACCATCTTGCTATGAACTCCTCTTTTGCTGTATGCCAGCCCTGTTAACAGAAATGTACAGTTCATATTCATTCTATTTGCTTTTAATTTGGATTTGTGACATAAATTAGAAGATTAACAATGATAAGCGTAAGAAAAATAAGACGAATCTTACCAAGTGAGAAGAAGGTCTTCATCTAATTTGTTCCTCACATTGACAATACATTGTTATTGGTAGTTGAGTTTATAGTAGGACCTGGAGATTTTCCATTTATAGCAATAACCTACAAGATTCAAACAACAGTAATCCTCATCAAGACTACCATAATCGAAATAAGTCAAATTGCAAGTCAAACCCCAGATCTGAAGCTAAGATCTCCAATGTTTTGGAAATCTTAACCAGAAATTTAGCAAAACCCACATGCGAAAACTAAAAATTGGAAATTAAACACTTAGCCATTAGTCATTCGATGATCATTGAGCAAAATCCAACTGAAAATGAGAGACATAATCCAAAACTAACACATCAATTAGTTCTGGAAAACTAACAAACCCAAAATCGGGAAAATCACAGAATGTGCATGAATACCTGTTGCGGGACTCCAAGAGGTGAAGCAGTGATGTAATTGTTGAGTTTTGGGTGTAATGGAAAGGAGAGGGGAGGTGTCGTGAATACCTCCTTTTTCTGTCTACAGCAAACGCGATCCACAAGGAGGAGCAAGAAGTTCGATCATTGTAGGTGGCGGCAACAGGATGTAGACGGCGAGACGAAGGGGAGGTGGGACGGTGGTCACAGACGGATTTCTTCGAAAGAGAAGATTGTAAAGCTATCGCTGAATGATTGTCGTAGAGACGATTGGGAAGATGAATGAGTTTGCTTGAGAGGTGTCGTGAGGAGAGGGAGCGGTTGAACGAAGTGGCGGAACGTGATTGGGAAAAAAAGAAACCACCCTCTTAAAGACCCTCAAATCCCCCAAAACTTCTACACATCTGCTGTAATTTAATCTATACAAGAGCCGATCGACAACAGAAACATGCTTCCTTTGGTACAGATCGGCAAGCGTATTGTACCAATCGGAAGGGAGGCGTTTTCTTCAGATTTGCCCCTTCTCCGACTACGAATGACTGTATTTCGAGTTTTAGTCTGTCAATGAAAGAGAAAGATGGTACAACAGTGGCAGTGGGGAAAACGTGGCAGGCTGGAAGAGATGGAAAGAAAAGCACCCCAAAGAGATGGCGGATCGCATGGTGAAGCAGACAGGAGGTGGAGGATGGAGAAGAATCGGAGGAAGGAAAGCTGGAGGAATACCATTGGCAAACAAATCGCACCCCGCTAAAAACTCCCCAAACCCCCCCACCCCACCCCAAACCTTCTAGAACCCCTTGCAATTAATATGTATAATAATATTAACTTTCCACCGTAGCGGCAAAAATCAAAACTCGAATTCTTATAACGATAACTAGAGAGAAGCAGAGAAGCGGTGCTATATGTATGGCAGGTGCAACAGGTGTCCGGTGTCCCTGTATCTGCGTAAAGGAGATGACTCCTCTTAATAAAAGCGCTACACGTGTCCCTTGTGTAATTATCCACCTTCAGCCGCTCATATTTAAAAAAGGCCACACGCATATATCCTCTTCTTCTCTCCCTCTTCCCCCTCCACTACACTTATTACAACAGTAGGAATTGATTCACCGAAGATATAATGGCTTTTAGATTTGACAAGACCACGGTTGTGTTCATGGCGGTTGTGTTGTTATTGCTGGCCGTCATATGCAGCGGCAAAGCAACAACCGACCAGAAAAAGTATGAGGAAGCCAAAGACAAGGCGGCGAAGGCTGGAGATGATGCAGTCGAGGCTGGCAAAGAAGCCAAAGAGTCCTCAGAGTCTTGGGCTGGGTGGGCTAAAGACAAAATCTCCGAAGGCCTACGACTCCGTACCGACGAAGCCAAGGATGTTGGGAATCGGGCTTCCGATGCCACCGTTGATTCCGCCAAGTCCGCCAAAGACAAGATCACTGGTTAGTTTCTTTCTTTATTAAATTTCCTGCCAATCAATTGGATCCAGAAACAAAAATGCTGAACATTTCATGGACAGGAACCGGAGAATATGGAGCTGAAAAAGCAGAAGAAATGATACACAATGCTGGTCAGAGGACGGAAGATATAAAGAACAAAGCTTCCCAGGCGGTGGATTCTGGCAAGGACGCGTCCTATGAGAAGGCGCAAAGGGCAAAAGAAAGTGCGGATGCGGCCTACAATAAGGCGAAAGAAGGTGCAGGATCCATGAAGGATGCAACCTACGAGAAAGCACAAAATGTGAAAGAAGGTGCAGGATCGATGAAAGAGAAGGTCAAAGAAGGTGTAGGTTCCCTGAAGGATTCGACGTATGACAAGGCACACAATGTGAAAGAAGGTGCAGAAGAGGCGGTGAAGAAGGTGGTGGAAGGAGGTGAAGAGAGTTTGGAATGGGCCAAGGAGAAAGCAAAAGGAGGGTATGAAGCGACGAAGCAGAAAGCTGGTGAGGGTTTGGAGTCGGTGAAAGAGGCAATGGGAAAGAAGGAAGACGTGGTGCTAGGTGGCCGATCTCATGACGAGGAGCTTTGAGAGTCGCTTGTATGTTTTTAATTTATACGTATGCTGTTTGGGAAGCTGGATAAGTAGATGATGTATCACGTGTAGATATAAAGATATATAAATGAATGTTATTTTACACCCAAGATCCAATGACCACTCGTTTGTCGTGGTATAAACTCCGTTGTTACTCTCTAATATCCTTGGAGAACCCGAACCTCAGATGGTGGGTGTTGGCGAGAGCAGAGATAAGATTGGAATAGTTTGTTGTGTATCCCTATAATTGTGGCATTATTATAGATTAGTTTGGTATTCCAATTCTTGTATAAATAGATGTAACATTGTTATTATCAATATACGAAAAACGAAATCATTCGTGAACTCCGTTTCTTAAATTCACATGGTATCAGAGCATACGTAATCCCGAAGATCCTTGGCGAATTCCTGCAACGATGGGTGATAAAGGCCGTCCTAGCGCATCCCAAGTTATTGTTCAAAATGTGCAAGACGCACCCTTCACCACCGGAATCATCCTAGATGACACGAATTATCCTCTATGGTCTCGGTTACTGGAGATGTGGATCGGAGCAAGAAACAAGTCCGGTTACCTCACAGGTAAAACTCTGAAACCCACTGAAGATGAAAAGCAAATCGAAGCATGGTTGATTGACAACAACCGGGTCAAGAGCTGGCTCACCGACTTGATGAGCCCACCACTGATCCGCCGATTCATCCGCCTCAAAACTGCAACGGAGATATGGGAGGCTGTCGGAAAAACATTCTATGACGGAACAGATGAGACAACTGTTTGAATTAAACCAGCGGTCATTCAATACTTGCCAGAACGTACGGACGTCCGTTGCCAACGTACTACAATGAGTTGGTAAGCATTTTTCAAGAAATTGACACCCGTTTGACTACTCAGGAAGACCGGTGGTAAGCCTTGTAAGTTTATGACCGGTGATATTCTATTAGAATAAAATAAAACTTGAAAAACTAAGGATATAAAGAGATTTTAATGATTAAGTAAAGTTTATGCTATATAACTAATCATTTGATAATCATTTTAGTCAAGTAAGGAGGTGTTTGGACAGGTGTGTGGCAAATTCTGATTATTTAAGTAAGTAATAGATCGAATAAGGGCGCATAGGTAATTTTACTCTACATTGACACTTAGTTATGTTGCCGTTAGCTTGAACCTGATAATTCTAAAGTTATGATGTGATCATGTTGTAACGAGCATGAACCCGATAATTTTAAAGTTATATAAGTAGGTTGGCCAAAGACTATAAAAGGTGAAATTGTCTTTTTATTGATCTAAAATACATTGTGCAACAGATAATGTTGCAATTAGGTGGGTTTTAAAAGTGATCGTGTGATATTAGCCAAACATTAAAAAGTCTAAAATAGTCTATTATTAATCTAAAATACATCGTGTAAAGTGTTTGTATATAGGTTTTGATAGCAACTGTGATGTAAAATACAGTTAAATGTATTTTATGATTCATTATATATATATTAATTACCAAAATGAACATGTGAGAACTTTTCACTATTCATTTGGTACCTGTTATTTTCAGAGCCATAATTATTAAATTCAGATCATAGTATAATTGGTAAAACATAGGATACAAATTGTAAATAAGTTTTTATTTGAAAATAACAATTCGATTCTTCTTATAGCAAACTTTTATATTTACGTTTTTTCTCCTCAACTAATTTTAAATTAATTGTTTTCACTCTATTTATTATAAAGTTATATTATTGGTATTCCGTAAGTTACGATTCCATTCCCTTATTATATTTTAAAGTTACATTTTCCGTCCCTTACGTAATTTGTCTTTGTCGAGCTGTGTTTTTTCAATATACGGGGCTTCCGCAGCATTGCGCGGACTGTCCGAATACTAGTTTTTTATAAATCCTACAACAAGAAGATGGTATAATCCTTTCTCGAGGAAACTTTAGGATAGATTTCCCACAAAAAGTTCATCTAAAAATTCAACATGTTACGAATGACCCTGAATCCGTGCCTTTATTGTTTTTGTTCATTTTAGGTGTTTTTGTTTCAAAAGATAACTCTTTACAAGTGCAACATCGATGAAAAACCTGCAGTGACTACTCGTGTTGTGGACAACAGGTGCGAAAACTTAAGGCCCACTTGAGCAGCGGCAACTGATGTTGCCAATAGTATGCTTAATACCTCCAGGGACACGTCACAATGTTTTATGAAGGAGAAAAATTTTGTCGCCAATATTTTATATTTGATATTCTTGGCCAGTTTTTGGAAGTGATGCGATAGTTGTAGGTGTCGAGACCTAGCGAGGATTCTACCATGTTGACATTATCTCTTTATTGGCAAAAGTTATGTCAAGTAGACATTTTAGTCATAACTTATAAAGCTCCTCCTTTCGGAGAATGTTTAATTCAATTGCACTCCCATTGGAAATAACTGATCCAGACATCGACGTTATGATATAATGTCATCCACCCATACAAAATTGTGATTTTAGGCTATGAGGAGTGCATCACTTGGTTCCCACTTGAAAAGTAGTGTCACGTCACCGACACATCATCTCACTTGTTTACCACACCACCAAGGAAATACTCACCACTCCACATCATCTAATTATTTTTTTTTAATTTATTTTTAATAGAACTCCAATTCTTTTTTTTTTATTTAATTTAAATATAAACATAAATTAAATTCCTAAAAATTAAAATTTCATTAAAATTAATAAAACATTACAAATCCTAAAAATTAAAATTACCAATCCTAAAAATTAAAACTACAAA